>CAUYRH010045791.1:0-13315 GCA_963574655.1 Perodicticus potto
GAGCCTGTAGTCCCAGCTACTCGGGAGGCAGAGGCAGGAGACTCGCTTGAGCCCAGGAGTTGGAGGTTGCTGTGAGCTGTGATGCCACGGCACTCTATCCAGGGTGACAGCTTGAGGCTCTGTCTCAAAAAAAAAAAAAAAAAAAGATAAAAAAAATTCAGTAGAACCTCCATAGTTGGCCACCTTCCTACACTGATCACCTCCTTTAGTTGACCTAATGTTCATAGACTGAAAATGCACCACATGTCCAGGTCAGTAGAGTAGGTCTAGTTCTTTATGTTGACCACCTCCATACATTGACCAGTTTGTCATGTCCCTTGGGTGGTCAACTTATAGAGTTTCCATTGTAGTTAAATAGGCAATAATTTGACCAAGGGAAAAGGAAGACAACGTTGAAATTTCTCTTACCTTTAACAATGTATTTCATATTTGAGCTATAAGATAATCTTGAATGCCTTTTAATATTCTAGAGTTGAAGAAGAAAAATTCAGCTCTGTAATCCATAATTTTTTATTTTAGCTAACATAGAATTCCCTGTGAGTTTTCCTAACTGTGGCTATTTTGGAGAATGGCATGAATCTGGTTCTCGTGATAGTTTTATTTACATTCCCCTTGGAAAGAGGGACGAGCTCAGTATCCTTTCTATAGTATAGCCAGAATTTACATAGAAATTCTTGGAAGAGACAGGAAAGCTGAGCCTAACTTTCTTTATACAATTCTAGAAATAAAATGCAGGAAAGTCAAATTCATTTGTTTTTTTTGAACAAGGAAGGGCACATCTGAATAGAAGGACTCTATGATCTTATTTGCACTGACCACTTCTAGGTTTGACAAGTCAGTTATTTCTCAGAGTGGAGCAGTAAGCATTACTGTTTAAGATAAGGTCACAGTTCATCTCTAAATTTAGTACACAAATATAGTTGTAGGTCACAAATAAAAGCTGTTTAGTGTATAGGAATATTCATTGGAGGATAAGTGAATGTGGTCAGCAATGAGGACCAATAAATAAATAAATAAATAAATAAATAAATAAATAAATAAATAAATAAATAAAATAAAAATCTAGGACCAAATGACTTCTTTCAACTCCCTTTAATCTGGCTTAAGTATTAAAAATAGATTATGATACCAGAAACATTGGACGGCTCTCAAACATTAGCAAGCATTAGAAAAATCATTTGGAAGTCTGTGAAAACTTACATTAGTTGGTGCCATCCCCAGAGTTTCTGAGACAGGATGTCTGGGGTGAGGCCTGTGAATTTGCATTTATAACAAGTTTCCAGATATTGCTCATGTTGCTGGTGTTGGAACCATGCTGAAAGTATCATAGATTTAGGGATATAACTGTTGTGGGCTCAGTATTGATAAGAACATAGGCCACAATTGGTGAAGACAGTATTAACAAAAAGGGGGTTTTGTAGATGTTGTGTGACAAATTTATGTGGGAAAGATGAGAAACATTGAAAAATTTCTACCTAAAGAAAGAAAAAGAAGAGAAATAAAAAAGGAAAGTAGAATAAAAGGGGATGAAACAGGGTAACAAAAATGGAGGAGCCCCCCCTATTAAAAAAAATTAAAAATAAATATATAATACAACCCCCCAAAAATACTAACCAATAAATAACACTGCCAACCAAAGAGTAAAAAAAGAAAAGGAAAATGACTGAGGAGAAAAGAAACAAAAAAATGTAGTACTATATATCTGTGTGTGTGTTTGTGTTTGTGATTTGATATATATAAAAAATATATACAGATAAAAAAAATAGTCTAGTTATAATCATTGTGTACAAATTACTGCAGCAGCACACCCTTTGTACTCATCCTTTAATGAGACACTTGACTTTTCCCCTTTCACTGTAAGTCAGGGCTCTTTTAGCCACGACATGGTTTTAGGGAGTGGGATAGGGAAGTAACTTCCCATTCCCAGTTCTTATTTTCATACAAAAGATTGGGACTCAGTCCTTCCATGGTGATACTGTCTGGATATAATAGTACTTACACTGACAATACTTCTTTAGCAGCTTCTCTGTTGGAGTAAGCCAGGGTTTCTCTCATCTTGTGGCCTCTTGATGACATCTTCAATAAAATGATTTTTCATCCCCTTGAAATTTATGTTCTCTAAGTTGTGTATCTTATGAGTTAATTGGCAAGAAGTTGTATTAGTGACTCCTCAAGGTCATGTTTGGAATCCTACTATCTATGTTCCTAACAAAACAATACCTAGATGTGTTTATTGGATACATAACTTTAAAATTTCAGAGGTACATCGTTCACTTTAAATACTGCAAAAACCTAACACTTACAATGATCACAACACAGATATTGATGACAACTAAAGCGTATACTTAGCAGCTTCCAACCCTGTCCTACCCATATTAGGTGATGAGCATCGCTTTGCTAATTACATATATAACCTTTGTCTGCAAAGGGACCCATTACCCAACTATTACTTGTTCTAGCAGCAAGGTGGCAAACCACAGCCATGAAGTGTGATTGATCTAAGTCAATCAAGGCAATCAAATAATTCTTTGCCATTAATTTGTCTAGGGGAGGATTTGTGACTAATTTTTACTGGGGACATGAGAAAATTTGGGATTTATGGGGATTATTTTTGTTTCTCAGAGAGAATCAAACATGTGTCTTTTCTCCCCACCTCCTTTATTTCTACCTTGGATGATATTGTATGAAGATATGATGCTTGGAACCACTGCAGCCATCTTGTGACCCCGAAGTAATGGAGAGGTAATTTCAGAGATACCCACTCAAAGCCCTGACATTGCTGAGCTACTAAATCATCCCTAGAACTGCCTAAATTTGGACATACTTTTATCTTTTAATAAAAATTTTATTAATAATAATAAACATGTTATTTTTTAATTTTTTAATTTCAGTTAATATGAGGTACAAATGTTAGGTTACAGTGTTTGCATTTGTTAGGTAAAGTCCCTGTTTTAGTTGTACTCTGCACCCAGGAGGTGTGCCATATAACCCTACATCATGCCCATTAGATGGGAGCTCACCCATCCCCCACCCTCGGCTCTACCCCTACCTCCCACCCCCAACTTGAATTGAATTTAGAATGGACATCTTTTTGTTTGAGAAAATAAAATCACTTAAGTCACTGTAATTTTTTTAATTATAGAATTTAAATGAATTCTAACTAGTCTAATATGATTATATTATAGTTATCATTATACTAGCAATGAAAATTATAGTAGGTCTTTGTCAAACAGAAAAAGCCCTAGCCATTTATTTTCTGGGCCTGTTTTGGAGGATGATTTATGCTTCGTGGGAAGGAATAAAACTCAGATTTATGGTCTTTTTTTTTCTTTTTTTGCAGTTTTTGGCCAGGGCTGAGTTTGAACCCACTACCTCTGGCATATGGGGCCGGCACCCTACTCCTTTGAGCCACAGGCGCCACCCCAGATTTATGTTTTGACTGGGAAACAGATGAATGACTTTTGGCCAGAACTCACCAAGGATAATGAGAACAGTCTGGTTTTCAAAATCTTAATTAGTCTCACCTGGTTCACAGCCTCCAGCACAATTGCCTAATTGATTTTTTTAAATCACCAAGTGCTATGGTAATTACCATAATATTGTGACAGTGCTAATACAAAGTGGCCTGGCTGAAATGTAAGGCATTCTCCAGAAGGAAGCATAGGGAGGTTTTTGGTTGAGCTGGTTCTGAACTTTCTGTCTTACCTGACTTCATGAGTAGACAGTGAGGTCAAGTGAAGTTCAGCATGCTATCTTGTTCCATATCATCAATCTGTTGCTGTAAAACTGTGGATCTCAACCTTCCTAATGCTGCGACTCTTTAATACAGTTCCTCATGTTGTGGTGACCCCAGGGGTCACTGTATTAAAGGGAACTGTATTAAAGTTCCCGGCATTAGGAAGGTTGAGAACCACTGAGGGACACTGGTTAGCTCTGCAGATGCCCCTTCCAGATGCTCTTACTGAAGCAACCTGTGACTTATTGTTTTGCTAACTTTTCTGGATAAAGGGAGAGCTTTCTCTGGCTGCGGACCATTCCCCCAGATGGGCGAAACGTTTATTGTTAGGCCTTTGAATTCCCTTTCTTTTCCACTTTGCCATAGAGCCTGATATTCTCATGGGTCTCTCTTTTAGGTTTAGAAGTTTTATGCAGAAGGATGTGAGTGGGCGTAGAGTAAGCTGGGAGATGTCCGCTTTCTCTCTGCAGAAGGCGGAATACCAATTTACTGACATTAGGACTTTGAAGTCACAATCATGGCTAAATTCCTTTAGATTAGGTGCCCATGCATTGTAAAAACAGGGACATATGTTCTCTTTTTAGAAGAAAGCCTGAAACATATGCCAGCTGGTTTTGGGGAGGTGTAACATACGGGCTAGGAAGGGCGGCGCCTGTGGCTCAAGGAGTAGGGGCACCAGCTTCATATACTGGAGGTGGCAGATTCAAACCCGGCCAAAAACTGCAAAAACACCCCCCCCCCAAACAAAAACCATAACAACAAAAAAACATACGGACTAGGAAAACCGATATGATATTCCCTTCTGACAATTACTTGGGACAATAGTAGAGATGGTCCTGTGCCGTCTTGGGTCCCTCATCTCTGACTCTTAGACGCCCAGGCCAACTGCTTTTGGGCAGAAGGGCAAGTTTTCCAGATTTGTCTGAGCAATAGAACGACTTAATAATCTTGATAAATTACAAATGTACAGGTTCTACCTTGATCTACTAAATCAGACTCACAGCGTGCTTGGGAGCTAGCTTGAGGAATTATTTTTAGAATTTAGCTTTTTTATTTCCCCTGTGCTTCTGGAGTCCAGATAGATCCTTGGTGGGTGAATAAGTCTCACATGACCTCTTCCTGTGGGGATTCCAATCTAGATGATGATTGAGGCAGGTCTGGACTTTCAGTCCCTTGCTGGGTTTCCTTCTCTTCCAAAGACCCTTCTGAGGCAGACAGAGATAGAATAGGCAAGGTTAGAAAATGGAAAGCAAAGACACCTTTAGGGAAAAGGGAGTAAGTAACTGAAGATTTACATAAAGTAGGGAGAGGTGATCAGGGAGGAACTGTACCAGCTTGTTGGCTGTAGAGTTTTCAATATGAGGCTGAAATTTCAGCCTAGGAAATAGAGAACTAGTGAAGATTTGAGTAGTATTCATTAATTTGGGATAATTAATCACTAGCAATGAATATCATCTCCTCAGATGGGTGGTAATTGGTAAGAGAAATCAGTGTGGCTCATTTTAGTAGTCTGGGCCATCTGAATTGGGTTGGCAACTGGGATGGTAGAAAGAGTAAGAATTGAGACCATTACTGATTCTAGAAAGTACGAGAGAGAGGCATTAAAAAATGACTAAAATTTCTAAAACTTGTGCTTTAGGGGAAGTCAGAAACTATTAAGTGAATTGGAAAAGACATTCAATTGGGGAGGGAGAAGAGTTTGGCTTTGAGCATTATTAAATAAAATTATGCCACTACTCAGGTGAACAAACCACATGCCTGACTGAGGCTGTGTGGACAGAGCTTACCCATGGAGGGCGAGTTGCCTTCTGTGTTGTGGGCCTGGCACACAAACATAACTTATTTTTATTCTTTTTCAAAACACAATTTTTTTTTCAATACTAGTAAGACTCAGTAAGAGAGGTCAAGATTTTTAATGAGCTTATTTAAATGGTTGAGCTATGGCATAAATGAAAATGATATTATTTTTTCCAATCGTCAAGTTTAAACATTATCTGGATTTCATGTCCCTGGATGACATCTTTTAGTTCCCAAATCAATTGGCTATTAGGACAGTGTCATTTTAGTCATTAAAACTCTTTTAGGTACTAAAGTATAATTCCTTTTTGCCATTTAAAATTTGAATCTCATATTCAGATCACATTTTCCACTTCTTGCCTCTTTTGACCCTCAGGGATATGTGAAAAAGGATTATAATCTGTTCTGTTCTATTTTCTGATTTTTCACCTTTCTTCTGTCTGCCCAGTCCCTAAATTTGTGAGATAATCCAGTACAGAGCAAGGAGAATAGATAGATCATAGAATAAGTAGTGCTAATGTTTATATAGCTGTTGTTTTATATAGTTATCTTTATAGTAGGTTCCCAAAAGGTCAGAGGAGCAAATTTATGGGGGCTTCTTTGGCCAATCCTTTTTAAAGATTTCTTCTTAAACAGTTTTCTCATGAGGAAAATGCCACTGACTGTGGCGTCTTCCCTCCTCAGTTCCTGTCCAAGCAAAGCTTTTCAGCCTGTTCCCCTTATAGTTCAGTTGCCAAACAACATCCTTATAAGGTGTGCATAAGTGATATTGAGCCTGATTGTTACAGAGTTAAAAATCAATTCAGCCCAGGGGCTACTGTAATCTCAGAGTAGCAGAGTAATAATCCCAGGGTGCTGAATTTGCATATCTGTTTGTGCTGGTTTGTTCCTTCTTTTCACTGCAGGAAATGGCTCAGTGATCACAAGACAGATAATGGAGAAATCACATGGTCACATCAGACCAGGAAAAACTGAACCCCGGGGGGCCATGGGGATAGTATACAACACAGATCATGGTGACGCTGAGTTGATTATAAGACTGCATACCTGTAAAAGAGCCTACACTCTTCCCAGCAGGAGGACCATGGTTCTTTAAAATGACAGTCCTCTGTCCTCCTCATTTGTTGGCCAAGTAACAATTCTTCCTTTCCTTTCTCCCCAGCCCACTTGTTCTTGTTTTTTTTTTTTTTTTTAAATTTGGCTTCTGGAATAGGTACCGAGTTTTCAGGACCACGGCCTCATGATTTTGCTTTTCCAACAGGTAGAAATGCAACTCATGTCTGTTCTCCTACTTTGTCATCAGGCTGCATCAGAGATCACATCCCCTCAGAGCAATCTAGGCTAAGCACAGGCACTAGTCTCTGTGATATTGTTGCCCCCAAGTTTCGGTATCAGATATGTCAGGTATGTCAGATTTCCAGCTCTTGTACTGGGCGTGCACAGGCCTGTGAATTTCCGAAGCTCAGCAAGCTATCAGTAGAAAGTGAAGCATTAGTTATTTTTTTCTTTCAGACTGTCCATTATCTTCAAGTAGGTCTGCTGGAGCTACAGTACCCTGGTTGGAAAAAGGAAGCCAAAGCCCAGTAAAGGCATTCTTACCCCAGGCCTGTGGTTATGCAACTCTCCATTAAATATCCAGTCTTCTCTCTACATAGGCTGAAGACAGTGGGCCAGTGAGTTTAATCCACATTGTAGTATATTTTATGTAGCTGTGTTGATTAATTTTTCTTTATAATATGGGATTTTAATTGATTATTATTCAAAGCTTTAGCTAAAAAGCCTGAGAGAACAGTAAAATTCAATTAACTGTCCTAGTATAGGTATGTCTATTCAAACAACATCATTTACTGGTTCTAAGTATAAGGTACTCAGGGACCCAGGATCACAAACAAGTTTTTTTGCTTTCATTGAACTTACATTCTTTTTGGAGAGTGAGAGGAAGCTGTGGGAAACAGACAAATGAACACATAGGACAATAGCATATTTGTGTTAACTATGCAGAGTTGAACCATGAGATGTATCAGTGACTAGATGATTAATCTGGAGGGGGCAAGACAATTTATAAAGGAGAGGACAAATCTATTGACTGTCAATATTCACTTGATATGTTGAGGACTTAGGTATAATTAGGCTTACACTATGGGGCTACCAGCTACAAACAGCAGTAAGCCAAATTGACCTTGTCATCTCTTAGTGTAAATAAAGTTTTATTGGGACAGAGTCTCACCCATTTGTTAATATATATATTGTCTGTGGCCGCTTTAGTGAAACAAATGTAGCTTTAAGCAGATGAGTAAGCAAATGTCTGTATGGTCTACCAGTCTAAAAGATTATCTTTCTGGTCCTTTATAGAAAAAGTTTGCTGAACACTTGATATAAGAATAAAATCCATCATGGTATGAGAATACATGAAGTATCTGGATGACCTACCCATATGGAAATTATTTTTATTCTTCAGTAAGTCACAGTCATATTTATACCTGCTGTCAACCAGCCCATTCTAGAATCACTGAATTCCCACATCTAGTTGCTTCATATTGATTAGAATTGCTTATTGAATTTTGCCTAGCCTGCCCATTGGATATAGGCTGCTTCTCATTATGGTGGAGTATCTATTGATTTAGATGACCTGGCATCTATGTTGTATCATAAATATCAGGACATCCTTGTAGAAGGATTTAGGTTCTAACTTATGGAGTGTCACTATTTTTACAGTCCTGCCCCTGTGTCCAGGAATGGATTCAGAGATGCATAAGACCATTTTCCTGCATACTTACTTCCTGCTCTTTGTCTGGCTCCTCTGAATATTTTTAAATGTTTTGCCTTTTTAATTTGTATCCTTTTTCAAAATGTTTGTCAAATATTGATTCCCTTCTACAATAGAGCTTGAATGCAGCTGACGGCTGTTTGTTTCCCAGTGTTGATTCACGCCTGCCGCTGCCAAAGTCCTTTTTTTGTGACCAGTTTCATCCATTGACCCGAGCTCAGGGCTGGGGACAGGGTTTGTTTAATGGCTGCAGCTGGGGTATCACACATCCTTTTCATGATATTTTGAGCTGTACTGCAGTAGAGCTATGGTCTTTTTAAACTCAATGCCTTTTAACAGTGTTCAAATTGAGGTAACACAACAGCCCTGTTGAAGATATAATTATGCTATGTTCAGTCTTTTGTATAGAAGCGAACAACCAGGTATAGGAATTTGCCCAAGTTAATGACGGGAGTGCTCAGTCATCCTAAAACCAAGGCATATGGTGCTATGATTTTGTATCAAATATACAAATGTGATCTGCTCTGTTTTTGTGATTACAATTGTTTCTCTTTTTTTTATGATTTTCACCATTTATCCTCTTGTTAATGAATTCCCATTTGTATATACCAATTCCTCCTGCAGCCTGGATCTTTTCTCCTGATGTGACCCCAAACTTTATTGTTTCTGCTAATTCCTGTGCTTTTCATTAACTCTTTCCACAGAGTTAGATGCAGTCAGAGAGGCAGCGTGTCCATTTTCCATCATGTTAAATCTGTGCCCTCTGGACCTCATCGTCACTGGTTACGTTCAGTGTTACCAGAACCACCCAATGTGGTACTCGTTGTCTGTGTCCTCATTTTTATTTCTAGTAATCTTGTTATTTACTGTGATTGCCCTTCATTTGTGTTTCATGAGTTTTATGTGCTTTTCCCTCACTTTTTTAATTCTTGCTTCTGGTTGATTCTATAATTACCCTTTTCATGACCTACATTCCTTCACACACTCCTGTACATTTCCTGTTTTTCAGACTTCTTTACATTAGATGTTCTATCTCAAGCATGGAGAGTAATAGAAAGTTTTCCTGGGTCTCAGAGTCATCTTCATTATAACTGATTACTCCACTCTCTTGCAAATCATAGTGATTCTTGGGTCCCTTTTCCCCCATTTTTAAAAATGATAGTAAAATACATGTAAAATTTAATTTACCACTTTCTCCTTGTTAAAATGTATACTTCAGTAGTATTAAATACATTTTGGAATAGCTGGGCGTTGTGGCGGGCGCCTGTAGTCCCAACTACCTGGGAGACTGAGGCAAGAGAATCGTCTAAGCCCAGGAGTTGGAGGTTGTTGTGAGCTGTGTGACGCCACGGCACTGTACCAAGGGCGATAAAGTGAGACTCTGTCACTACAAAAAAAAAATACATTTTGGGGTATTAATAAGAGGGTGTTAATAAGAGGGTTAATAACATACAATTAAGTTGCATTGTTTGTGTTGGTAAGGTCAAGTCTGAAGAGTAGTTGAGTCCTTCACCCAGGAAGTGTTCCATACACCCCTACCTGTTAGATGGAACTTACTGAGCCCCTTCCACTCACCCTCTCCTGTAATGTAATTGTGTTTTACTCCCATGTGCACATTCATAATGCTGTGCAGCTTCTCCATAATTCTTGTCATCTTGTAAAACTGATACTGTACACATTAAGTGATAACCGCTCACATTTTCCAGCCCTTAGTAGCCACTATTCTACTCTAGTAGTGATTTTGACTACTCAGTGTTGTCTCATAGAAGTAGAATTACACAGTATTTGTCTTTCTGAGACTGGCTTACTTTACACAAAATAAAGATTTCAAGGTTCACCCATGTTGTAACATACCTCAGAATTTCCTTCCTCTGTAAGGCTGAATGATTTTCCATTGTATGTATGCGCCATAATTTGCTTATCCATCCATTAGTGAACAGACACTTGTGTGGCTTCCACATTTTTCCGTTGTGAATAATGTTGCAATGAACATGAGCATTCAAATACATTTTTGAGATTCTACTCTCAATTCTTTTAAATACACATCCAGAAGTGAAATTTCCAGAACATATGTTAATTCTATATTTTTAATTTGGGAGAAATCACCATACTGTTTTTCATAGTGACTGCATCATTTTACATTTCTATCAACAAAGCACAGGTTCCAATTTCTTCATACCTGGCCAATACTTGTGTTCTGCTTTTTTGATAGTAGCCATGCTAACAGGTATGAGATGATATCTCAGTATAATTTTGATTTATATTTCCCTAATGATTAGTGACATTGAATAGTTTTATGTGCTTTGTGGATATGTATACATCTTTTGGGGACAAATATCTATTTAAGTCCTTAGCCCATTTTTTAGTTGGGCTATTTTTTGTTGTTGAGTCTTACAAGTTCTCTTTATATTCTGAATGTTAATTATATATATATGTATGTACATTCATATATATAATTATACACATATGATTACATGCATAATCTGCATATGTAATTTGCAAATACCTTTCCCAATCCACTAGTTGTTTTTTTACTCTGTTGATACTGTATTTTGGTATACAGACTTTTAAAAAAATTATGAAGTCCATTTTGTCTATTTTTTTCCTTTGTTGCTGGTGCTTTTGATGTCATATCCAAGATATCATCACCAAATCCAATGTTACATAGATTTATCTGTGTTTTCTTCTCAGAGTTTTACCATGTTAGAACTTATTTATGTATTTGACCCATTTTGAGTTAATTATTGCATACCATGTTAGCTACAGGAGGGATTCAACTGCATTCTTTTGCTTATAGAAATCTAGTTTTCCCCTCACTTTTTGTTGAACAAACTGTCCTTCTCCCCTTAAGTGTTCTTGGCAACCTGTCCAAAGTCATTTGACTGTAAGTGTGAGCGTTTATTTCTGGACACTCTGTTCCATTGGTTTATTACTTTTGTCTTTATGTCAGAACTACAGTTTTGATTACTATAGCTTTGTAGTAAGTTTTGAAGTCAGGTATTGTGTGTCCTCCAGATTGACTCTACTTTGTAAGGATTATTTTGGCGATTTTGAATCCCTTCAGATCTCCTATGAATTTTAGGAAGAGACTTTCTATTTTTGCAATAACATTATTGGGATTTTGATAGAGATCACTCATTCCTGAATCTTAGAATAGGAGATTTTTCCTCAATTACTTTTGTTAATGTTATACTTTGAAAATTCATGTTTAAAGAAAACCAATTCTGGCATGGAATGATAATATTGGTTGGATATATCCTAGAAGCCAGACAAAATATAAGGTAATATTTATTATGTATTTTCTAATTAATATGCTCTTTCATAGAAAGACTCGAGGCCTCTGCTAAATATTACTCAGACCCTGCAGGCTTGGGAGCCCAAATAACTCCTCAGCCCACTCAAAAGACACTCCAAGCCATAAACCTTTGCCAAGCAGAAGCTTTCCAGGGCAAGCACTTATCCCTGGGATCTCTCCTGGTGTGGCTGCCTGCTTATCCAGTGCACCAAGTCCAGTCTCCCCCTATGTCCCTGAGGTCCACGGCTGTCAATCTGCAAAAACTTGGATCTTTGTACTTGCCCAGCATCTTAATCCCCGCTTTGGGCAGCTCAGTCACTAGATTACTCGCCCAAGTTTTCCAGGCTGATCCCGGTGCTGCAACACACAGGGGCAGCCTATAGCTGAGCGATATTGGCTCCTTTCTGGCTCAGCAGCTCAGTCTGGGGCCCCAGACAACACCCAGTCATCCGCACACCGGCCCAAGATCTCCCAAGGCAGTTCAATTGAGTGTCCAAGTCCAAAAAAACCAAAACAGCCCCCCAGGTAAGGCTTTTCCAGCTTGCAATCTTGCCGTTGCTATGGTTACAGCTGTAGGCAGCCTCTGACTGAACAAATGCATCCACCACTATAATTTTGACCTACATTCTTTCTTTTTTTTTTATACTTTCTCTTATGTTTATTATGTTCTTTTTTTTTTTTTTTCTTTTTTATTAAATCATATCTGTGTACAATAATTAATTCATGGGGTACAGTGTACGGGCTTCAGATACAATCAGAGATATTTTCATCAACCTGATTGTCTTTCTACATCTAGTTTGTTGAAGGTTTTCATCAAGAAAGGGTGCTGAATCTTGTGAAATGCTTTTCCTACATCTATTGAGATGATTATATAGTCTTTATTTTTGCTTCCGTTTATGTGGTTAATCACATTTATTGATTTCCTTATGTCGAACCATCCTTGCATCCTTGGGATGAAGACTACTTCATTATGGTCTTTAATTGATGTGCTAGTGAATTTGGTTTGCTAGTATTTGATTGAGAATTTTTACATCTATATTAACAAGAGATATTACTCTACAATTTTATTTTTTTATTGTGTCCTTTCTTGGCTTTAGTATTAAGGTGTTAATGTCTTCATAGAATGAGTTGAGGAGGATTCCTCCTTTTTGATGTTATGGAATAATTTCTGTTCTTTAATAATTTCAACTCTTCTCTGTAGGTGTCGTAAGATTCAGTTGTGAACTCATTTTAGTTGAAAGCATTTTTATTACTGTTTCAAACTCATTGCTCATTATTGGTACGTTAAGGAGTTCTATTTCTTCTTGATTGGGAAGTTTTTATGTTTCTAGAAATTTGTCAAATTTCTCTACATTTTTTAGTTGGTGAGTATAGAGATTTTCATAATATTTACTGGTGATATTTTTTACTTTTGTGGTATCACTTGTGCTATCTCCTTTTTCACTTCTGACTGAACTTATTTAGATTCTTTCTCTTCTATTCCTGATTAATCTACCCAGAGGTGTATTAATTTTGTTTATCTTTTTTTTAAATACATGTATTTTATTATTCTTCATTACATTATTCCCCCCACCACCCATCCGTGATAAGACAGAATTGATTTACAGAAAAGAATACAGAAAACACCAAAGCTCCTGGTAGTGGGACAGATTTCAAGTAGGGAGAGAGAAGCTCTCTCCGTTCCTCTCCCGGTCTTTCCCCGTCTCCTCCTCTAGGCCTC
>CAUYRH010045792.1:0-42312 GCA_963574655.1 Perodicticus potto
CCAAAAAAAATTGTATTAAAGGAACAGATAGGCTCTGATGATGAAGATGAGTCCAGTGAACAAACCTTTATGTATTACATCAATGATGGAGTATATGGATTGTTTAATTGCATCCTTTATGATCATGCTCATGTAAAACCTCTTCTACAAAAGAGACCTAAACCAGATGAGAAGTATTATTCATCCAGCATATGGGGACCAACATGTGATGGCCTTGACTGGATAGTTGAGCACTGTGACCTGCCAGAAATGCATGTGGGCATCTTTGAAAATATGGGTGCTGGGAGGCACCTGTGGCTCAGTGAGTAGGGCGCTGGCCCCATATGCCAGAGGTGGCAGGTTCAAACCCAGCCCCGGCCAAAAAAAAAAAAAAAAGAAAAGAAAATATGGGTGCTTACACTGTAGCTGCTGCTTCTACTGTCAATGGATTCCAGGGGCCGACTATCTACCATGTGATGTCAGGACCCACGTGGCAACTTGTGCAGCAAATCCAGAACCCTGACTACCTACCTGAAGTAGAAGAGCAGGATGTTGGCACTCTGCCTGTGTCTTGTGCTTGAGAAAGTGGAATGAAACGTCACCTAGCAACTTGTGCTTCGGCTAGTATTAATGTGTAGATATCATTCTGTAGCTGTTAACTGCGAGTTTAGATTGAATTAAGGGATTTGGGGGGTCCATTTAACTTAATTATTGCTAGGTTTGAAATGTCTTTGTAAGAGTAGGGTTGGCACAGATGCAGCAATATGTAAGATTAGGAGATGGGGTCACACTTATCTGTGTTCCTATGGAAACTTTTTGAATATTTGTTTTATATGGATTTTTATTCACCTTTCAGACTTGCTATGAAAGAGCACCCCTCTGCTGCTCAGCAAGCATTTGTAGCTTGTACAGTGGCAGAATGGGCCAATAGCTTAGTGTTGTGACCTGTTTTAAGAATAAAGTATCTTGAAATAAAAAAAAAAGAAAAGAAAATATGGATACAATCTACCAAATGGAACTGGCTGAACTGCAGAATTCTGACTCTCTGAAAGATGCAATTCAAGTCAAGCAGCCTTCCTAATTTCTATACATCTCTCCCCTCTGAAACATATCCTAATCTCAGGAACCATGCACTCAAAATGGCAAACATCTTTGGCATCACTTATGTCTGTGAACAGATATTTTCCAGAAAGAAACATCTGAAATCTACAACCAAATCTAGACTAACTGAGGCACACTTGCATCACTTGTTACGACTAGCAGTGACAAATATGGAACCGGACATTGACCGTCTCATTAGCCAAAAGCAGGCCCATAGTTCCCATTGAATTACTGGTAAGTTTGTTGATTTAACTTTATTTGTTCTTCATTTTAAATATTGTACTTGTTCCCGTTTTTTTTTCACTTCAAAATAAGATATGTGCAGTGCATAGGAATTTGTTCATAGTTTTTTTTAAACTATAGTCTGACCCGCCAATGGTCTGAGGGACAGTGAACTGGCCCCGTTTAAAAAATTTGAGGACCCCTGCCTTATGGTATTCAGTAGGGAGGTAGGGGCTCTGGAAAGCTCTATGGCTCTATCCTGACTGACTGATTTCTGCCAGTCATTTAGTAATTGACACAGAGCAATCCATTGTTCTCACTTATAAAGTGCACAACTTGTATTAAGGTAAAACTTGCCTTTCCTCGTATATGGTGAACAAGAGTTCTTTTTTAAAACTTAATTTTTATTTCAAAATATTAGGGGGTATAAGTGTTCTAGCTCTGGGGATGAATTGTATCCATCACTGGAATAGTGTATGTTGCAGCCTCATCCCCCCACTCTCCTCCCCTTAGTTTCCAATATCTCATACATGAGGTTATGACAATGTTTACCCATCATTGAGATCCCACCTACAAATGAGAACTTGTGGTGTCTGTATTTTGATTCCTGAGATCGTTTACTTAGGATAATGGTGGCCAGTTCCACCCAAGTTGCTGCAGCTGACATTACCTCATTCCTGTTTATGGCTGAACAATACTCCACAGAACGTGTGTGTGTGTGTATACGCATCCACGCATGTAACTGCATTTCCTTTATCCACTCATCAATAGACGAGCACCTAGGTTGATTTCACATTTTAGCAGTTTTGAATTGTGCTGCAATAAACATTTGGTCACAAGTGTCTTTTTGATAGAACGATTTCTTTTCTTTGGGGTATATACTCCACAGTGGGAAAACTTTCAGTTTTTGAGGCATCTCCAGCCTGTTTTCTAGAGAGGTTGCAGTCTCATCAACAATGTAGAGATATTCCTTTATCTCCGCACCTGTGTCAGCATCTTTTATTATTATTAACCATTCTGATAAGCTTGGTATCTCATTATGGTTATAAATTCCATTTCCCTGAAGATTTGTGATTCTGAACATTTTTTTCCATCTGTGTTAGATATTTGTGTATCTTCTTTTGAAAAACCTCTGTTCATGTCTTTTGCTCACATTTTAATAGTCTTATTCACTTTTATCTTCCTGATTTGAGTACTTTGTAGATTTGGATATTAGCCCTTTGTTGGATATAGAGTTGGTGAATATTTTCTCTCATTGTGTATGTTGTCTATTTACTGTGTTGATTATTTCCTTTACCATGAAGAATTTTTTTAATATCATGAAGTCTCATTTATTTTTGTTGTTGCTATATGTCTTGGTGTTTAGTCATAAATTCATTGCATAGGTTAATGTCCAGACTTTTTCTCTATAGTTTTTTCCCCAGAAATTTTATTGTTTCACATCTTGCATTTAAGTTTTTAATCTATCTTGAGTTAGTTGTTGGTTATGGTGAGAGATGTTGCTACCTTTATATACAAGTCTATACCTTGATTAGAGTCTCTACCTTATGTCCTATAAACAAAAGGAACAAATCTGGAGACATCACATCACCTGACTTCAAATTATATTATATAGCTTTAGTAACCAGAAGAGTATAGTGCTGGTGTATAAAGGTTAAGACATAGACCAATTTTGAATTGTGCTGCAATAAACATTTGGGCACAAGTATCTTTTTGGTAGAATGACTTCCTTTCTTTTGGATATGTACTCAACAGTGAGAAAACTTTTAGTTTTTGAGGCATCTCCATTCTGATACTCTATAGAAAATAGTATGGAGAGGAATTAAATGGAATTTTCAGTCTCAGCTCAGAGTATGTAGTGACCCAGAGTGTACAATAACTCACAGAAAACTTAGTGCTGCTCATCAAAATACTTTCATAGCCCCCTTGGTTAAATTTTGTCTCCTTTAACATGATAAAGTGATTGAGTTCTACTTGGGAGGCTGAGGCAAGAGAATCACTTAAGCCAAAGAGTTTGAGGTTGCTGTGAGCTGTGGCACCACAGCACTCTACCAAGGTGACATAGTGAGACTCTGTCTCAAAATTAAAAAAAAAAAAGTGGTTGACTCGATAGGTATTGAACAGCTCTTCTCTCGAGAGTGGGTTTTAGGCCTAGGAAATCCAGAGAGAGGTCCTTGCTTCCCACAGAGCAATTTAGAAAAGAAGAGGCTGCTCCTGTATCTTACATCCTCCCTCACAGGATGGAGCATAGTCATTCTGTTTGTCTGACTTTTAAAAGTCCAACCTTCTTCATTGTTCCCCGTCTAGGATTCAGATGGGATAGGGGTTGGTTAAGCTGTGTGTGCTGGAAACACTAGCACTTATTGCAGCACAGACTTGAATGGACCTTTTCCTTAGGATTCACAGTCCAGGACTGCACCAGGGCAGGACTCGGCACCTCCTTCCTCCAGAGCTGTTCACTTCATAGTGTGCAGGACGCTCATGTGTAACCTCATGCTGCTGGCCTGTCTCCTCTCATCTCCAAACAGTCATGAGAGCCCAGTCATAGGCTCCAAATGGAAAGTGTGACATTTAGACAGGGCTGAGCTCAGAAAACTTACAGCCACATAAAAATGTCAATGTTTAAAAATCATTATTTTTTTTACAAAAAGTTATAAAACAACAGACACCCTGACAATTACAGTAACTCTATTCTCCACTTCAATTCTCATGTTCACTTGATCCTTTACCCTGTATCAGTGAACCTTGATGCCTTCTCCATCCCATCCCATCTACAATATACTCCCTACCCTGTTCCCTCTACTCCAAAGATGCTAACCAGCAATGGGGGGAAGCTCAGATAGTTATCCAAAAATGTTTTCAATAAAGATTTATTAATGGCCAGGTATTATCCAAAGCACTGCAATGAATTCTCTCTCTCTCTCTCTTTCTTTCTTTGTCTTTCTTTTTTTCTTTCTTTCTCTCTCTCTCTCTCTTTCTCTCTCTCTCTCCTTCTTTCTTCTTATTTATGTATTTTTTATTCAGATTACATAATCATTTTTACTTGGAAAATTTATTTTTTTATCCTTTTTAACCAGGTAAAAGTTATCTAATTTCAAAATAATCGAGTCATAATGTCATATAGCACCAAAAATTGCATCAGTTCATAGTATTTTCTTATAAAGTAATTTAGGAAAGAGAAATCACTGTGGATTCACAAAAGAAATATTTTAAATTATCTTATGAACAAAAGATTCTATTCTTCCCATTAGTGATGCCATTGTTGCACATTTACAAAATTGTTTCAAAGACTTGAGTAAGGAAAATCTGTCTCTGAATTTCCTCCAAATTTGATCAGTCTGGGTATTTTATAATCATCTGCTTTAGTTTACAATAAATACAAGCTATTTCTTCATTTTTTGTTCTCTGGAGAAATTGGAGCCATTAGTCCATACTTAAATGTACCTGTGCCCCAACCCAACACAGCAAATATAGGTAAAAATGATAAAAATGGGAAGACCCAAAACATATGCCTAAGTTTGAATCCTTCTAAGTGTCCCTGCACACCAGAAACAGAAAAGAGGGTCAGAGCTGCGTGCAGGCGCTTGGGGTTACCAGTTGAGGGGGCGCATGGCACAAGGAACAAAGGGGCTTTACACAAAGTTTGTGCCGGGGACTGAGGAACTCTGGGAGGAGCCTTTCCAGGTGAACCTCTGGTCTGTATTTATTATTTATTATCATGAAACAGGAAGGAGTAGACAAAAGCTGCTTGTTTGACATTAGCACTGATTAGAGAGCACGTGGAGAAGGTCAGATAGAATGTCTCCACCTTAGTTTTTGCAAAACCACAGACCTCGAGCACAACCTGTGCTTCCAGCATCAAGAGGCCTTTGGAATCTAGAGGATCTTTACCATAGGCCTTGGCAGGGCCTTGGGAGGGCCACACCTCACATGTACGGTCTCCTGGAGGGGTTCTCTGCCCTCCTGCATGTTCACAATTCGCATGCCATTCTCCTGATTCTTTAGGTCTCTCAAGCAGAAAGTGAGTCCCATGCTAAAGATCAGGGCAGCATTCTCCCTACAGATTGCCATTGGCCATTGCCATTTTGAAAGACGTGCTGGCTGCTGCCCTCTTTACCTTGTTATCTTGTGGTTTTATCTCAACAAATGTTAGCAACTCTTATTTTCTCATTAAATAAAAATCTTCTTAAAGCATGTACATCATGACCAATCATATCACATCTGCTCTCTTTGATACTTTCAACTCGCATATTTTCACCCTGCCAGACAGTTTTGGGTTGCATGATAGAGGAAACTGCTCCTCTCCAGCTTTCTACCACTCTATTTTGCAGGCCAAGAAGCAGTTCCGTTTGCAGCCAAGGTCTCAGAATTTTGCATCACTTGCCCTCCACCCAACCACACGCACACATTTGTATGTCATCTCTTAATTTCCCCCTGAATTTTTGGGACAAGATAAACTGTCTGTTTTGTCCTTTCCAAAAAGGAAATACTTTTTTTGAGTAGGTATGAGTATAAACATTCTTTTTGTGTGTATAAAACAAGGTAAGACGTTTTCCACATCAGCAATATCTTTGCACTGATTCAACCTAGTTAAAATTTTACTACTTAATATGCATGTCTATGTAGTATCATAAGTGCCTCTTTACTGTCTGAGGTAAATATACCTAGTAGATGGGTAGAAAATGCCATAGCACCCACATACATTTTCTGATTGTCCAGGGATGGGAGACACTTGAGATAGGCACCAAGAAATCAAGTACTCCAAAGAGCCTTCTGGTTCATGGAAGAAACTTCCCAAATCCCACCTACTACTATGGTCTATAAGGCCAGATCTTTTGCAGTATTTGAAGAAAGCCATTAGATTCAGAAGAATAAACTTAGCCATACAGCAGAAACACATTAAAATACAGCAATATGTCCCTCTATGTAGAATTGCCAGACAGGCTGCAAAACAATAAAAGAACAATTGATAAAATCTTGTCTACCGAATAAGAAAATGCATGTACCTGGGTGTCAAGACGTTACCATCATATCAACATATTATCATTTCCCTCACCTTCTATGCTATTTTAAGAAGAAATGGTTCCCAAGAAGTGGAGTGTCCACTCTTGTTTGGGTAGCTGTAGAATAGGTGTGGAAGTCCAAGTGTGCTAAATTGTTTACATAATAAAATGAGGAAGCAATTGCAGTCTGGGGAATTAGGAGAAAGAACACAGGCACTAAAAATGGTTGGAGAGGGGTTGCATGGGGTAAAACTGAAAGAAATTTATCCTATTGACAGATCCGTAGGGACTAGACAATTTTGGAGCTAGACTTTCCCATTTTAAGAAGTTTACTGTGGGGTACGTGTTGTAAACATCTTCTTACAAACTTATTGCAAGTGGGCATCCACACAGCCCACTGATGCTTTTCATGTGGGTGAATTATTTCTGTGTGATGTAAACATGTACGGAATTCTGTGTTCGACTTATACAAAATGAAAATAGGAGTTTCCACTTAAAGATATGTTATTTTGTGGGAAAATAATTGACAAAAATGTAGATTTCACAATATGCTTTTGAAAATATTTCGTAAACCGTGTCTTTCACTTCTAAACTCATGAAAGATACATGTTTAAAACCTCTTAAAGTTTAATTCTAAATACTCAATCTTTTTTTGCTAACTTGTCCATAAATTATTCAACCCCAGCATTTACCAAAATGAATTTTTTAAAACAGAATCAATTTTAACCAATTTGGAACAGAACTTACGTTACTAGCAAATAATCACCAGGTAATAACATTTTACTAAAACATACTTAATGGGCAATATTTGCTCAAGGCAAGAGAGGCATAGATCTAGGAAAAGAGCCAATTTCACTAAATGGTGAATAAGACACATGTGCCTAAATATTCAGTTTATAAACATAGTTACCTAGATATGCATGTTACGGCCTGGTTATTGTTATTTTCATTGTGTAATTTAAGAAATTGAGACTGAAAGAGTTTGAGAGCATTGTCCAAAGTCATATAGCTCATTAGCCTATGCCAGACTGTACAAGATTCTGGACAAATTGGAAAAAGTCACTCTCTCTGGACACCTGCAGGCTGAGTTGGCTGGATTTTAGTTCCACACCCATTCCAGGGCTGGCATCTCTGCACAAGACAAGCATTGCTCAACTTTAGTTGGCTGTCCTATACTTTTGAGATCCCTGCTATGCTTGCTCTTTGCCAATCAAAGGGAAGATGAACTCTATTTATAACTAATCATCTCAGGCACATGCACAGAAGCCAAATTATTTCTGTACTTTGACCTCTAAGCAGAAGTTGATGTTTCTTACATAATGATGATTTTAGAAAGCCAAAACTAATTTCACAGTGAGCAGGCAGTACCTCAATAAAAAGTGAGAATCACTCATGGTAAACACTAAGAGGTGTGAATCGTAGAATTACATCATCAAATAAAGGAATGTTTTTTGAAATAGCTTCAGAGTATGATTTACCTAACAATCAAAATATTTCCCTTCCTGTAGGAATCACGTTATGGAAGCAAGGATTCAGCTCCATTTCATTCCCATCTGAATTAGCATGAAAATAGAAAGACTGAGTTATCTTCGAGAATTTCTCTTTTTTTTGCCATGATGGATACGAATTTATGTTTACAACATAAAGAGATGGAGCACGTGGGTATGTGGGTCATTACAAAAATTTTGAGATTCACAGAAATCAAGAAACATAAAATCTGTGTGGATGGAAACAAATGAAGCCCACTGAGCAACACTGATGAGCCGAGCAAGTTGAAACTTGTAGAGGTGATTTTTTAAAACATTTGCCTTTTCTTCAATATTTTGGTTTAATGGCAATTAGGCATTCAACGAAAACTACATTCCCTTAGCACTGAAGATTTCCATTTTAAAGCTGAAACTGAAAATCTTTCCAAAATACATAAGCTTTCACTATGGTTATAAGAGGATATGGATGTAAAGTGATAAAATAAAAAGATTATAGGTTCTGGCATCAAGGAGAACTTTGGTTAGTTTTGATTTGGGGGAGGTGCTTTATTTTGTTTTATTTTGCCTTAAATTAACTACTGTCACTGCACTTCCATTTCCTTCTCCCTCTAATGGTTACATATGACCCTTATGAACTCTGCTTTCATGTAATAAAAGCACTAAAGTCACCAAATAACATGTGTTCAGTCAGCCCCCAAATTCTCCAAGAATCAAATGGGCAAAGAATGGGTAATTTACTAAGCTATCAGGCTATTGGATCCAAGGAAATCCCAAGTGGCAAGTATCCTAGAACAAGGGAATGTGAGGGTTTCATGAGGAAAAACAAAAGTAGCCAAATGCCATCAGGGACTGGGATTGGACAGGGAAGGCTGTTCTAAAGTGATGCTAGAGGCCAGTGCAGTCCTTCATGCCTGTAACCCTAGCACTCTTGGAGGCCAAGGCAGGAGGGGTCCAAGCTGGACTTGAACTTCTTGAACAAGAGCAGGATCCTATCTCTACTAAAAATAGAAAATATAGCTGAGTGTTGTGGAATGCCAACTACTCAGAAGGCTAGGGCAGGAGGATTGCTTGAACCCAAGAGCTTGAGGTTGTTGTGAGCTAGGCTGATACCAGGGCACTTTAGCCTAGGGTAAGAGAAAGACTCTGCCCAAAAATAAATAAATAAATAAATAAATAAATAAATAAATAAATAAATAAATAAATAAACAAACAAGTAAAGTGACATTTGACTGCAGGAGCTTGCAGCCTGTGCCTTTCATGTTCACCACTCTCTGTCTAGTGCCTAGCATAGTCCAGACACCAAGGAGAATTCTATAACAGTGAGAGAACAACATTAATACAGCAAGCTCAATTATTTTGTGGACACACATGGAAAAGAAATTTTATATTGGGGTTCACAGAAGAAGGACATAACCTCTGCTCTCTGGCTTATTGCTCACCTGGGTTTCTCCACCTGGAGAAACTACCACACAGCTTCTCCCAATTCCTCATCTAATGAGAAAAAGCATTCTACCTTGGTTCCTTCCTCCATTTACAATTTGATAAATAGCTTCAACTGAATCTTCATTGATGTTTTTATCTGTACAATTCTCATAGGCTCTGGAGTAAACAGTGAATTCTACAGTGGAAAAAAAAAATGAAAAGAGCCTTTTAATTCTCCACTAAAGGAACTGCAGCTTAGAGACATTAATACATCTCAGCAAGTGAAGTATTGATATATGTACATACATGATGTATATACATGTAATATAAATATTATAGTAAGATACACATTACATAAAATTTCCCATCTTCACCATTTTTTAGTGTACAGTTCAGTAATAACGAGTCCCTTCACATGGTTGTGCAATCCTTCTCTTGAAGTTTTCTCTTTTTGCAAAACTAAAACTCAACTCCCTCTTCTGTCCTTCCCCAGGCCTGGAAACTGCCAGGGAGGGTGCAGCCTGTGTCTTTCATGTTCATCCCACCCTCTCTAGTGCCTACCACAGTCCAGACACCGAGGAGGATTCTATAACATTGAGAGAACAACATGAATACAGCAAGCTGACTGATTGTTAGTAGAGACAGGGTCCTGCTCTTGCTCAATTGCCAGTCTACTTTTTGTCTCTATGAATTTGACCATTCTAGGACCTCACAGAAGTGGAATCACACAGTGCTTGTGTTTTTGTGAAATTATCACTTAGCATATTGTCCTCAAGATCCATCTATGGTACTCCATGTGTCAGAATTTCCTTCCTTTTTAAAGCTTAGTAATATTAATTGCATGTATAAACCACATTTTGTTTATCCATTCATTCATCAGTGAACACAGGTTGTTCCACCTCTTGGCTATGTCAGTAACGCTGCTATGAACGTGGGTATGAAAATATCTGAATCTCACCTTAAGTTATTTTGTGTGCATACTAACATATTCTCCTTTTAAAGTTCTAAGACATTTTACTGTAGACCAAGCTATTTATTTCAGCATTCCATGTACTTTCTCAGCACAGAGTTAGGTATGTTTTTCAATATATGTTAATATTCATATTCCTGACATGAAGATTATTTTATGCTTAAAGTAATGCATGCTATTTTTGTTAATTTGGTCATCCATCAACCTTGTTTAACTTAAATATACTAGGCCCTTCCAACTACAAAATAGTAGCAAATTTGCATTTGATTTAGGTATTAAAAATTCTCAAAAACAACTTTTATTTAAAGCAAAAATTTGAAACATATATGTAAATAGCTATAAAATGACAGTGTGGTAAATGCGGCAACATATGCATGAAATTGCTATAATAGCTATTTCCTGGAAGCAAAATTCTCAGTAATCAAAAGAACTTAAGAAAATGCTATGAATGGTGGAGAGACAAGAGTAGAAGAGGATTATAAATTAGGAGAGTGAGGTTGTATGTCACCTTGGTAAAAAAATGAAAGTACCTTGGACTCAGGAGAGATCAAAATTTATGAACATGTATGTGTGCTAAAAAGGACATTTCTATTTGGCACATGAAGACTTTGCTAGACTTAGCACCAGAACACTAGGAATTTCAAAAGCAAAGTCTGCAGTTTAGTGGGGAGGTCAAAAATTAAAATTCTAATTTTACAGTAATTCCTTTAGGGATAGACCCTATAGCCAAGGAACTGAATGAAATCACCAGACAGTGTGTATAATTGACAGGAGATGGGGACGAGAATGTGACAAGGAGACATACCAATATTTAGATACCACAGAACAGATAGGCCAGTGCAAGTAGCAGAGAAGAAATTCAGAAGAGGCAGTGGAATGGGAACTAACAGAAGAAACTTTTTTATGAAAGGGGAAGTGATCAGAAATAATTTCAACAAGGATTCAAAGATCTTTGAAGTGATATTTTAAAACATGCAAGCCCTATGTGGGTAGGTAATAGATCATCTATTGCTTCATATTAGAATTGAGTACACTAGATTCTTGCTGTATTCGTGTTATTCTCTCAATGTTATGGAATCCCATTTGGTGTCTGGAACTGTGCTAGGCACTAGAGAGGGGGGGCAGTGCTGAACAAGACAGACACAGGCTGCACCCTCCCGCAGTCTAGTGTCACTTTATTTATTTATTTATTCATTTATTTTAGACAGAGTCTCCTTCTTGGCCCAGGCTACAGTGCCCTGGCATCAGCCTAGTTCACAGCAACCTCAAACTCCTGGGTTTAAGCTATCCTCCTGCCTCAGCCTCAGTGGTACTACTGGTGCTGTCCACAACACCCAGCTAAGTTTTCTATTTTTAGTAGAGACAGAATCTTATTCTTACTCAGACTGGTATTGAACTTTTGAGTTCAAGTGATCCTTCTGCCTTCCAGAGTTCTAGGGTTACAGACATGAGCCACTGCACTGGCCTCTAGTATCATTTCAGAATAGCCTCCCTGTCCAATCCCAATCCCTGCGGGCATTTGGCTAGTTTCGTGAAAGTACCACGAAACCCTCTCATTCCCCTTGTTCTGGGACACACTTCGTTTGGGATTTCCTTGGATGGGATAGCCCAATAGCTGAGTAAAGACCACATTCTTTGGCCATTTGAGTCTTGGAGAATTTTGGGGCTGAGTAAACATATGTTATTTGTTATTTATTATTTGGTGACCTTAGTACTTTTAACACAGGAAAGTAGACTTTATAGGCCTGTGGGTCACATGTAGCCATTTCATGGAGGAGGAAGCGGAAGTTCAGTGACAATAGTTAATTTAAGGCAAAGGAAAAGAAAATAAAGCACCGCCCCAAAGTCAAAACTAACAAGATTAACAGATCCCGTAGTGAGACTGTAAAGGAATTTACAATCAATTGTTTACATTTTTTCAACAAAGTAGGAGGCAAGTTTATATGGATAAAGAATTACTAAAATAGCATAAACATGAATTGTAAGAATACAAATCTTGGTCAAAGCATAGAAAGCTTTAAACTAAAATTTTAGGAGTGGTACAATTTTGATAGATGACAAAACTAAAAACAATGGCTGTGGGTGACTGATGGGAGAAAAGGAGAGGCATTTACTTGAAAGTAGGGAAGTTAGTGCCAACACACAGCATGTACGGTCCAGAATTTGTTCCACCCTTTATTTCAAAGAATAGAGAAAATAAGCAGAATAGTCTCTGGACTTTGAGCCCTTCATATCTTTATATACCCTTTCTATATCTTCCCTTCACCTGTGGTTAATTCCTATATTCAGACTCACCATAGCCTACCTGCCTCATTTTCCCTGTCTGAGGACAAGTATCACTTCCAAAAAAGGAAAAAGTCCATTTCCCCTGAAATGTTAATACTTATTATGAAAGAGTTCCTTTCTAGCTTATTGAAAATCGACAGATTCAATGCAATGCCCTTTAAAATATCAATGTCACACCTTAAAGATTTGAAAGTATAGTTCTACATTTCATATGGAACCAGGAAAAAAAAATAGCCAATGCCATTGTATGAAGTAAGAACTGAAGTAAGTCTGTTATCAGACTTCGAATTATAAGTCTACAGTGATCAAAACAGCATGATATTAGCATAAAAATAGAAACATACATGTATGGACATGCAAAGAACTTGAAGATGAAACTAGTGCCATATTACCACCTGATCTTTGAAACAGCAAACAAATGCATATATCAGGGAAAAGAATCCCTATTTAATGAATGGTGCTATGGAAATGGTTAGCCACATGTAAAAGGCTAAAATTGTATCGCATATCGACCACTTACAAAAATTAACTCATGATGGATAAAAGATTTAAACCTGAGACACAAAGCTATGAAAAATATAAAAGAGAGAGTGGAAAATACTCTTAGCCATAAATTCTTGGGAAAGAATTTATGAAGACTAACCCTAAAACAGTTTTAACAACAAAAATAAATAAATGGGACTTGATCAAGTTAAAATGTTTCTGCACAGCTAAGGACACAATCAACAAAACAAAGAGACAACCTTCAGAGTGGGAGAAGATATTTGCATGTTATGAATCTGACAAAGGGCTAATAAACAGAATTTGCAAATAACTTGAGCAAATCAAAAAAAAAGAGCAAGCAACATCATTAAAATCTGGGCAAGAGATATAAACTGAATCTTTTCTCATGGGGACAGATGAATGGCCAACAAAACAGAAAAAAATGCCCATCATCTCCAAGTATTAGAGAAATACAAATCAAAACCACTTGGAGATATCACCTAACACCAGTGAGAATGGCTGTTATCAGGAAGTACCAGAGAAACAGGTACCAGCATGGCTGTGGAGAGAAGGAATCACCCTTGAATTGTTGGCGAGACTGCAAACTAGTATAGTCTTTATAAAGAGAAGTATGGCGAGTCCTCATAGAACTGACAGTAGACCTTCCATTTGATCCCCCAAGTCCATCACTATGTATCTACCAAAAAGAAAAACAGTATTTTTACGGTTACTACATCCAAAAGGATATATGCACTTGAATATTTATAGCAGCCCTATTTACAACTGCAAAGATGTGGAAAAAACTCAAGTGCTCATCACCACATGAATGGATTAAAAAAATGTGGCGTATGAGTACCATGGAATACTGTCCACCTATAACAGATGGAAACTTATGTCCTTTGTTACAACTTAGATGGATTTGGAGGACAGTCTCCCAAGAATAGAAAAGTAAGCATCACATGTACTCAATACTAATTTGAAACTTGTAAACTAACAAGGAGAGAAAAAACATTAATTAAATCCAAAAAGCAGGAAGGAGAGTCAGTGGGTTCCTGCCCAGCAGGCACACTTCCTGGGTGAAGGACACAGCTTTAACATAGACTTCACCTTAGAAATGGAAACAATGTAGGCTAATTGTAGGTACCTTTGTATTAATTGGAAATAATAAAACAGCAGATAAACCTAGGCTAAATGGGCTTATTTTAATTGGAAGAAAAATATTGGCAAGTCTCTTACCCTTGTTGAACTTTCTTTAGGATAGAAAAACAGGTACAGTCAGAGCACTTTAGTAAGTTTTTCTGGGAAAATACAAGAAAGCATGATAAAACTAGAATTGGAGCAACATAAGGTGGGAAAATAATGCTAAAAGTTAAGAGAAGAATGACAAAGACAAATTTCACCAACCTCATTTTTTATTTATACTATTTTTCCTGGGAGTCTCTGTAAAATCAAAGCACTTGAAAAAATAGTGGGTTTTTTCTTTCTTTCTTTTTTTTTTTTTTTGTAGTGGCCACTATATCCATGTAGATTTTTCTCCCCCAAAGTTTAAACTTTAAAAAAAAAAATACAATGAGTTTCATATGTATAAAATACATTTCTATAAAATAATAATGTGTGCAACCTGAGCGAGCCTGATGAAGAAGGTTGCAAGTTCATTCCTTTATTTGGGGACCTTGGTTAGTTTTCATTTTCTGCAAAAACAGGGTTTTTCTGTTTTGCTTTAGGTCTGATAAAATGGTCTATTTTGCAAAAATAGGGTCATGAAGTTGTAGTTCTGCAACAAAAATACGCTCATTGGCAGGCTAGCCTCGACTGTCTAATTCCTCTATCAAGAATATCCAGAGCAACAGTGTGGCAATTAGTGATAAGACGGTGAGCGGCTGGTATGTGCAGTGCATTTTTTTCCCTTTGTGAAATGAGAGCTATCTGGGCTTTTTTGTGTTTGAGATTTCTCTTTACGGTTATTGGAAAAGTCCAACCCCAAGCGTATTTCTAAGTAGGCAGACAACAGAAGGAGAAAAATATTTAATCATTGCCCATTGCTGTCCTATTCAAATTCTGCAGTTTAATTGCTGCTATTTTCAGTCTTGCTTTCAGAAAGGCAGGCAGGTCTCTCCACGCATCCCTTAGCCAATTTTTAAGTTTTTGTTTCTAAATACAATAACTCCTGAACTATTCAAAATCTTTAAAATAACTATGTGGGTTTGAAAGTTTTCATTTATTCCAACTCTACTGGGGTTCTATTTGTATTGATGTTATCCCAAAATGTTGCAACTTTTATGCATTAATTTGTACAGAAAGTTTTAAGTATGAACTGTATTTCAGGATAATTTCATGTAAGAACAAACTAAATGGTTGAGAAAATGGTGATATTGTCCTATACACTTTTTCTCTTTGATTGTATCCAAATAGTAGCACCAAGTACCATCGGAACACAAGTGACCTGTGTGGGTTTAGTGCTTTAGTCTTCTTTCCAACATCATTCAGGTTACTCTCAGAAGCAAAGATAATTAAGGTATAAATTTGAGTGGTGGCTACTTACTGGAAGAGGACAAGCACTGCAAGATGGAGATTGGAATGATAGCACCACCAACTAGATTATCTCAGAATATTCTTTCTGCCAAGTTAAAGTCCAACACAAAGACATCACATGAACTGTGAACTTCTCCCTGAGCCTGACTGTGTTCTCAGTACTTCCTCCCGCACTGGCCAGCCAGCCAGCTGTCTTCTTCCTCCACCTCTACCACAGTGAACATCTTTTCTGCTCAGGAAATCAGATTTCACTAATGTCTGTCAGGCTGGACCATTAAACCAAGTTGAACCCATGCAGATAACAGTTAAAATCTACTTACTGAGTGTGACATCAAGGAAGGCAATTCTCTTCCTCTTTCTCTCCCTCGCAGCTTGTCTCAGAGGGGATGCTGTGCACCCCGATTTCTTCTCCTTGTGTTCAGCTCCCCAGTTTGGACTTCCCTGAGCTCATTTGATTCCAGTTTTTCTCCTTTAGGACAGCAGCTTCTGGGGAAAGCTGCCTCTAGTTGGCCATCTTGTCCTGAATCTGCAGATGCTGGTGTCCATGTGGACAGAAGGGAACGTTTTCGCCCTGCTGGTGGGATTGCAAACTAACACAACCTCTATAGAAAGAAGTATAGAGAATCCCCAAAGAACCAAAAGGGAATCTTCCATTTAATCTTGCAATCTCATTACTAGGTATCTAGTAAGATACCCAGAAGAAAAACACCATTTTACCACAAGGACATTTGCACCTCAGTATTTATTGCAATATTCATAATTGCAATATTCATAATATTGCAGTATTCATAATTGCCAAGATGTAGAAGCAACCCAAGTGTCCATCAACTCATGAATGGATTAACAACCTGTGGTACATGTATACCATGGAATAGTGTTCAGCCATAAGAAAAGATGGAGAGTTTACATCCTTTGTGTTTACCTGGATGGAGCTGAAACACATTCTTCTTAGTAAAGTATCTCAAGAAAGGGAAAAAAAGTATCCAACATATTTGATACTAATATGAAACCAGTATATAAACAACTACATGCCCACATGAAAGAAGTACAGTCTAACAAGAGGAGAGAAGAGGGGAAGGAAGGGGGGAGAAAAGGAGGGAGGAGAAAGGATGATTAGCAGGATGTCAATGTGCACAATGTGAGGGTGTTCAGCAGGCCCCTGGTTGAAGGGCTCAACTAACTACAACTTGAACTTTACCTTAGAAATAAAAACAATGTAATTTAAACATTTGCACCCTCATATCAAACTGAAATTTATAAAAGGAAGACAGTTTTAACAAAAGAAGGAAGCTTGAACCATCAACCAAGGCACCCAATCTGCTGTTTACTGTCTCTGCCCCACAGCATGCTATCCTGACACCAAACTCCAAAGTGTTGCCAATTTGAGTTATAAATGTCCCAATAAAACTCCTGGAAAAAGCCAGCTAGATCTGAAGAAATTGAAAAATCAATGTAGAGAGGAGCCCAGGGAGAACCTCTTACCATTAAGGAAAATATGGAAGCAGATGATGACCTGGGCATTGAGCAGAAAGTTCCAACTGGCTCACTCTAGAAGCCCAACTCAAACTCCACCAGACCACATTCTCAGGGAGCCAGCTCTGCCTCCCTCCGTCTGTTGATCCATAAAATACACACATAAAATTGCCCAAGACCCTTTTCTAATGGGGTGGGGTATATATAAATATATTAATATGTTTCCATTTAAAGAATTATCGTCCACACATACTGTGGTAAGAAGTGGATATTTCACTATTTTCTAGTTTGCATAAGCAGTCAGAGAATCAGATGGGAAAATGCAATATCCAGAGCGACATTTGTTCTAAAATCATCCAATTTATATTAGAAAGATTATTCAAATAATGTAGTGTGTACAGTATAGATGCAGTTATGACATTGAGAATAGCCTGGTTCCTGGTCATCCTGGGTATTCTTGGGTAATTGAAAAGTGTTTTAGCCTATAAGGCTCATGCATTTATTGCTACAAACTTGACCAACAAAAAAGAAATAAAACTATATTATTACTGTTCTAGTTCTATAATTTTTTTATAAACAATTAAGAGGTTAGACCATCCCCCATCTAAATGCAACCATTTTCCAAAAGGATTTGAAGCAAACAGCCCAAAGTGATCTTAAAAAGGAGATTGTATCGGGCGGCGCCTGTGGCTCAAAGGAGTAGGGTGCTGGTCCCATATGCCAGAGGTGGTGGGTTCAAAACCCAGCCCCAGCCAAAAACTGCAAAAAAAAGGAGATTGTATCATGTCTGGCACCTTAGTTCTATCTGGCTCACTGAAGTCTGAGATATCCCTCACTTTTAGACGTGCTGTCCACATTCATGCAGCTAAATAAAAATTTCATGAAGGCTTCAAAATGAACCTTATCATTTCCATATTGCTCTGCCAAGGATTCTCTGAAGTCCATACTGGTTCCACTGTGATGCATGGTTTCCTGTCTTCATTAGCCTATGAAATCAAAAATAGTAACCATGCACCTACTACTGGATTTTGATTTTCCCTGCCACTCTAGGCTTGCCTGATTTAGCAAATAAAGAACATAACACATCCAAGTGATTTAGAATTCAGATAAACAAAATATGACTTCTAAGTATTAATATGTTCAATTAAGCAACAGTTTTTTAGCATAAGTATGTCCCAAATATTGCAAGAGACATATTTATACTAAACATACATTCATTGTTTATTTGACATTGAAATGTAATTAATCAACATCCTGTATTTTATTAGGCAGCATATTAGTCAAAGCTGACACATGCTGTATTTCAGGGAAGCCGCAGTTTGCCAGACATGTCTGTTTAGCAGTGGACAACATTGCGGTCTCAGCCAGGATCCCCACTACACATGTGTTGGGTGTCCTAGAGGAAGAAGAACTCTTCAGTACAGTGAACGTGAATGAAGGCCCAGGATTAGCTTTAATGCTAATATCCTACTCGGTGGTTTCAAGAAGGGTAGCAGCTCCTCGCTGATGGGAAACAGTGGCTTTCAGATCTTCACTCAGCTTTCTAGTCTGACAGATATGTAGACGATAACCTTAAAAGACGTTGAGGTAGCTTAGGCTAAAAAGGCCAGTTAGTGATTTCGCCCAAATGCCTGTATTTTCACAGACAAGTACTGCTTTGAGATGCCTAGGAGAGTGTTGTGGGGAAAGTCACCAGAATGAAAAGCACACCTAGGGAAAATGTTGAAAACCACAGCATTGGTCCTATTTATGAGCTCCATATTAAAAAGATAGTGAAGTTAAAAAACATATCTGCTTCTAATGAAACTTGTTCTAAATCTCCCAGCTACCTTTAAGTTTTGTCTGAATAAAGGTAAAAACAGTGAGAATGAAGCCTCTGATATTTGTAACAGAATAATATTTTGAGGACACTTACAATGTGTACATTACTATAAAGCATCATGAACTGTATCAATTTAAATAATTTGTTCATAAGAAAAATGCTGCAGAACTCCTATAAACCTTTGCAGAGCTGCTACTGCCTTCGTACCAGTATTCAAACGTGTTCTACCTTGCATCTTCTACGAATTTTTAAGAAAGATTTTATAATGTAATCATCTGAAAACCCTATAAATGCTATGACTTCATTAAATTATTGCTTCTCTTTTAAAAAATTGAATTTAAGAGTAGGTGTGAAGAGTAAACTTTGACGTTCATGTTTTTATTATGAACATTTAAATTAATCATTTTTATCTCCCTGAAGACATCTTCCCTGTTCCTTTGTGGTCAATCCAGTTTAATATTAATCCCAGGTAACATCGAGTCCTCTCTCAATGATTATAAATTGGTTTGGCTTGTCCTGTAATTTCATGTAAATGGAATCATATGATTAATATCATTTCGTGTCTGGCTTAATTTATTCAACACACTTATCAAACGAAACCATTCTGTTGCATATAGAAGTAGATTGTTCCTTTTTACTTCTGAAAAGTACTGTCCTTTATAGCTATACCAAAGTCTACAGTTTCTGTATTTTAACCATCACGCTACACTCCCCCAAACCTCTTGCTCATTATTAGTGTTCTATCAATTCAGTAAGTGTGCAGTAATGTAAAAAGTATAAAATTAAAAGCTAAAATCAATCAAGAGATCTAAGAAGTTTGACGTTTAATGGAGAGATAAATGTAAATGATACATTGAGAGAGAAGTATAATGGCCAAATAAATTTAAAATCTACTAATCACTATTGTGATTGCTTAGTGTACAAGTGTAAGTCTGGTCTCGTTTTCTTCTTATAATCAGAAATCCCAGAAATCCTCTGTTTTTTTCCATATGCAATAACATTTTTTTGAACTCATCCCTAACAGAAACTAATTGAATGAATGCATAAAAAAAAATTATTAAGTCAATTAATAAATAAGCAATTGTTTGCTGTGCCACTATGTATTCCATCCTATTGTGTGTACTTAGGTAGCATCTATGTGTCCGGGGACTTTGGAGATAAAGTTTACAATCTATTTAGGAATAAGAAAATATTGTATGAGTTAATAACTGCTTATGTGCTAATTACTTTTATAGCACTCTAAAGTTCATTAGTGATTCAGGAAAGGTAATGATTAATATAGGTGGAACAACTAAAGTAACACAAACATAGTAAAACTTTAATTAGACCTTGAATTATGGATAATGCAAGCAATCAAGAAGTGGGGGACACTTGATAACTGGGGAGACCCATGATAACTGAATGCGTAACACCGGGAGTGGGGTGGAGCCTGGGTGTGGCAGATGCCTTGAGAAGAGCGGTCTGACAGAAGAAAGCATTAGACACATTATTTAACTTATTGAACTTCTAAGTCATTATTGCAGGGTCTCTTTTTCTATTTCAAAGAAGACTGCATTATTTCCAGTAGGTAAAGTTAAGTGAACACCCTCTTGGCCATAACTATACATTATTTTCAAATGCAACCATTTCATACCCACTCTCAAGTAAACTATAAGATTGAAATCAAGATAGAAGTTGTTATCGTGTATTCTGCGCCTAAATCAAATCCTTTACATACACGACTCTGATATTACTCATCTCAGATTAAAGCCTGAGATCCTTACTTTTTAAGTTTCTTCATTTAAGGACACTTACTTCTGGGTGTTTGGAAAATAAGAAAGCAAATATTAAATGAATTACATATTTTCGTGTTCAGACTTTTATTTATGCACAGCATATTATCAAATATAAATATGTCTGTATCAGAAGAACTGTACCAGATAATTGATATCTAAAAATATTTTGCACATTTGAAGTGCAAAAAAAAATCAGTTTCATTTACTTGGATAAAGAAATTATAACAGTTGGGTTATAATTATGGGTACATTAGGAATTACTCCTACCAATATTTTTGAACTACTGCTACTACCAATATCATGGGTCGATTCTGAGTTACTGTTAATGCCAATATTTCAGATGTTGCAATCTAGTATAAATTATTTTCAGTCGTAGTCATTTTTATCATGCAAATAACAATTAGAATTCTGAGGCTCCACTTGCCAAGTCATTCTAGCACTTTTAGACTAGTATTGTTGAAATATGGCTTTCTGAATTGTCTCCCAAGATCTTCCAGTGCCAAGTACAATGTCTTGAATAATAATTTTTTTTCCTAGTTTGTGAATGTCAGGAAATTGATGCTTCATTTTTCACATTTACTGCATAGGTCTATAAACTTACTCTAACAATGCCCAAGATATTTTTGAGTTTTATTCAGAAAAACTTCTGAGAAGAGTTAGCATAATTTTAAACATCTGCAGTAATAACAATATATCTTTTTGAGGGAGGAGGTTGATGGGTAGAATTCATAATGATATTTAGAAATCATTAAAATTTAGCATTCAGAGTTAATCCTGAAAATAACAAAATAAATCTTAATAAAGAGATTAAGGGTTTTGTGTCATTCCTTACCTTTGGGGACCATCAGATGGAATGGTTCCAGGGAAGTTGTGGTCTATAGGACATACATGAAGCAGTCATTAACAATGGAATTACTGCAACATGCAACACTTGATTCAACATTTAAGGTCTGGTGTGTTTCTTTTAACATATTCCATAATTTTGCAGCTACTGTTTATGGCCTGATGTACACTAAATACTGGTTTTTAATTGTTTTTCTGTTTTACATTCAAACTACCAAACTTGGTATTTACCTTGAATGATCTTGAATTGATAATTAGAAAAAGTTTAATATAGAATGCCACACTCATTTATCAATAATATAAAGTAAGTTTTATAAAAGCATAAGTTCTGGGCTGGGTACGGTGGCTCACGCCTGTAATCCTAGCACTCTGGGAGGCCGAGGCAGAGGGATGGCTTGAGCTCAGAGTTCAAGATCAGCCTGAGCAAAAAGTGAGACCCTGTTTCTACTAAAAATAGGAAAACTGAGGCAAGAGGATGGCTTGAGCCCAAGAGTTGGAGGTTGCTATGAGCTATGATGCCATGGCATTGTACCCAGGGTGACAGCTTTAGCCTCTGTCTTAAACAAAACAAAACAAAAAAAAAAGCAACAAGTGTTCCCACCAATTACCCTCCCTCCACTATGAGGGCTATCTCTCACAGTACGATCAAAATGTTTCTGATTGTATATGAAGCACATTCTGCCCTATGATTGCACCAATGTACACAATTATGATTTAATAAAATCATTTAAAAAAAAAAAGCAACAAGTGTTTCCAGATGCATGATGTCATTTGAGCCTTCTAGAGTTTTTTTTTTTTTTGTAGAAACAGTCTCACCTCAGTAGAGTGCTATAGTGTCACAGCTCACAGCCACCTCCAGCTCCTGGGCTCAGGCAATTCTCTTGCCTCAGCCTCCCAAGAAGCTGGGACTACAGGCACCCACCACAACACCCGGCTATTTTTTTGTTGCAGTTCTGCCAGGGCCGGGTTTGAACCCACCACCCTCAGTATATGGAGCCGGCACCCTACTCACTGAGCCACAGGTACCGCCCTGAATGTAAAATTTTTGAGAATTGCAGACACTTTATGTGTAAGAGTCCATATAAGAACTGGTCATAGTAGCAAAGCACATGATCAAGAGAATTGGGAAAAACAGGAAATAAAATAGAAGAAACTAGTGCACTGTGTGTTTATAAAGATTGAGTTGTAAATCAGAGCTGTAGGAAAACCCACCCCCGATAGTCTTTTCCAACTCTCTCATAAACCCTTCCTGTCACAAGCCCTTCCAATACTGTCATGAGCCCTTTCTTTCATTTGGTACACTGGGAACTGTTGAGATGCAAGTTTTATCTGACACACGAAACACTTCATAATTGCCTTTGTCATCCTAGTTGAAATTTTGCTTTGTTTTTCTTCTTATCTCCAGAGAAGAAGCCAGAAAAAGTCAATTGGAAACCGAAAGTGTGTCTTTATAATAGCCATAAACTATTTGTACACATACTTTAGGCTCTGATGAGCATATTTTGAATGTTAGTATGATGCTGAAAGTTACTGTGAGTGTCTGTGAGTGTAGTTCCCTATCCCAAGACTAAACATTAAAATCTATCGATGCTGTGTGTTTTATAACATCATATCCAGGGTCTAATTCTAAGGCCTCTAGCTTAAAAAAATCCATTTTTCCTCCCTCATTCAAATGTTATATCCTAACATGGGTTCATTTTTTTAATAACCAAACTAAAATGGATGATTTATGTATTAGCACATCCATTTATTATGAACAACAGGGGATGCAACTTAATTCTTACAAAGACATCTCTTTTCAGTATCTTGGTGTGTAAAAGGCTTAATCATTAATCAGACAGCCTCTAGCTCTTCAATTAGTAACTAGATACTCCTACAGCATCTTTCATCAGACTAATACCATTTGGTGAGTTATATTTTCCTACCACAGAATTCAACTTATCATACTGTTTAAAATATATGCGCTATATAGAGGTAAAGAGTAAAGTAGTGGTTATCCTTTTTTTGTTTGGGGTTGTGGTGGTTGAGGAAACATGGATAAAAGCATACACAATTTCATTTAGGTAGAAGGAAGAAGTTTATACATGTTGTACAACATAGTGACTATCATTAACAGCAGTGAACTACACTCTCAAAAATGCCTCAGAGAATAGAGTTTAGGTGCTTGCACCATAAAAATATCAAGTTTTTGAGCTAATGTGTAGGCAACTTAGCTCAGTTTTGCCTTTCCACAATCTATACATATTCTCAAACATAATGTTGCACATAATATACACAATTTTTATTGTCATTCAAATTGATTAATTAAAAAATATATAGTGGGAGATCTCTTTCTTCTCAGAAATTATCAAGGCATATGAAAAAAGTACTCAATACTGCACTGCTCTCTATACCATGAGGGTCCTGATCATTTCTATCAGTTATGTATTTTATTTGGTTTTCATACAACCATACTATTCAATTCCACTCAGAAAAATACAGTCTTTAACTTACAAAACTATAAAGTGTTGGATAGTCATAGAGCAACCATTCCAGTCTCTTAGAATACTACTCATATTAGCCACTGCTGTTGACAACTGTTCCATCTCAGCCCACTGAGAACCCCATAGAGGTTAATCCAACACACGTGGTTCTGCTCTCGGAATTCATCTGAAGCCATAGGTTCCTACTTAACTCCGCCCCCCACACAAGAGCAGCCTACAAGTGTGGAAGAGTTACCTCTGTCAAAGCTGATCCTCACCCAGTGGGGGATAAGGGCCAGTATTACTGTGTTTTTTACACACTCGTGTATTGGAGGCATTTTGTATACTATGGTATTGGTAGAGTGTCAACCTTGATTATACACTTCTCTCAGACGTTCCCCTTCCACACTTCCTGTTGCCCATAACTACTCTTTCAATTACATCTCATAAAACTACTGGCATCTAAGCCCTGTGTTAAGATCTGCTTTTAAGGAAACTCAAATTAAGAACAAGTGCAAACTTAGAAAAAATCTAATGCAATTCTTGCAATTTACAGTGAAGGAAAGAAAGAGTCAAAGTATTTAAATAACTTCACTGAAAACACAAAACAAAATAGTGCTAAAATAGTTAAAAATAGTACTAGCACAAGTATATACATGTATATGTATATATATAGCTTTAGTTCTATGTGTTATTTTTAAATGTGTCTGAAAACTAGGGCCCAGGTGGTAACAGCTAGTCATTATCTCATATATATGCATACAGTATTTGTATACAACATATGTGTGTGTGTCTTATATATGTACATCATATATGTAGATAACATGTATATATACAACTTAGAGAGATAATATCACTCCTGATATCTCTTAATAACTGCTGTATCAATTATGCCCAAATGACATAATACTTTAATAGAAATTATCAAAAGGAAAATTCAAACAGAAGTCTGTATCAATTAAATCCTTAAAGATAGCCAATGCTTATTATGATGTTTCCTTATTTTTTTTATTTTTTCCAAAGTCTCTAAAAATAGACAATATTTATAAATAAAAATCGAATATCATTTCAAAAAACAGATCATGCCAAATCTTATAGACAATAGAAAAAGAAGAAATACTTCAAATTCATTCTACTTAAACTGGATACACCTGATATTAAAATTGGAAAAAATATATTATTATAAAGAGAAATTACAAACATATTTCACTTAGAAATGAGGATGAAACAACATATTAACAAGTTGAATTAAAAATTATTGTTCAAATAATGTACTTTGGTCAAAATTAAATTCAATTTATGTGAGAATTAGTCACTATTTTCTTTTCTTGTTTTTTCTTTTCCTTTCCCTCACTCCCTCCCTCCTTATCTCTCTCCCTGTTTTCCCCTTCCCTGACCACCCACCTTGTCATTAATTGTCATTAATTGTTCTCATATCAAAGGTGAATACATAGGATTCATACTTCTCCATTCCTGTGATGCTACACTAAGAATAATGTGTTCCACCTCCATCTGGGTTAATACAAATGCTGCAAAATCTCCATTTTTTTTTAATGACTGAATAGTATTCCATGGTATACATATACCACAGCTTGCCAATCCATTCCTGGGCTGAGGGGCATTCAGACTGTTTCCACATCTTAGCAATTATAAATTCGGCTGTGATAAACAGCCTAGTACAAGTGCCTTTATAATAAAAGGTTTTGTTTTTTTTTTTTCCTTCTGGATAGATGCCCAGTAATGGGATTGCAGAATCAAATTGGAGGTCTAGCTTGAGTTCTTCGAGAGTTCTCCATACTTCCTTCCAAAAAGGTTGTATTAGTTTGCGGCCCCACCAACAGTGTAAAAGTGTTCCTTTCTCTCCATATCCACTCCAGCATCTGCAGTTTTGAGATTTTGTGATATGGGCCATTCTCACTGGGGTTAGATATCTCAGGGTTGTTTTGATTTGCATTTCTCTAATAATTAGGGATGATGAGCATTTTTTCATATGTTTGCTAGCCATTCGTCTGTCTTCTTTAGAGAAGGTTCTGTTCACCTCTCTTCCCCATTGATGTATGGAACTGTTGGCTTTTTTCACATGGATTAATTTAAGTTCTCTATAGATCCTAGTTATTAAGCTTTTGTCTAATTCAAAATATGCAAATATCCTTTCCTGTTGGGTAGGTTGTCTATTTGCTGTGGTTGTTGTCTCCTTAGCTATATAGAAGCTTTTCAGTTTAATTAAGTCCCATTTGTTTATTTTTGTTGTTGTTGTAATTGCCATGGCAGTCTTCTTCATAAAGTCTTTCCCCAGGTTGATATCTTCCAGTGTTTTTCCTATGCTTTCTTTGAGGATTTTTCTCATTTCATGCCTTAAAGTTAAGTCCTTTATCCATCTTGAATCAATTTTTGTGAGTGGCGAAAAGTGCAGGGGTCCAGTTTCAGCCTTTTACATGTGGATATCCTGTTCTCCCAGCACCATTTATTGAATAGAGAGTCTTTCCCCCAGTGTACATTCTTGTTTGGTTTATTGAAGATTAGGTGATTGTAAATCATTGGTTTCATTTCCTGATTTTCTATTCGATTTCAAATGTCTATGACTCTATTTTTGTGCCAGTACCATGCTGTATTGACCACTGTGGCCTTGTAGTACAGCCTAAAATCTGGTATGGTGATGCCCTCAGCTTTGTTTTTATTATTAAGAACTGCCTTAGCTATATGAGTTTTTTTTCTGGTTCCATACAAAAATCAGAATCAGTTTTTCCAAGTCTTGAAAATAGGATGTTGGTATTTTAATAGGGATGGCATTGTATTGGTATATTGCTCTTGGAAGTATAGACATTTTAAAAATGTTTATTATTCCCAGCCATGAGCATGATATGTTCTTCCATTTGTTAAAGTCCTCTGCTAGTTTTTCTTAGTGTTTCATAAACACTTTATAGAGGTCCTTCACCTCTTTCGTTAGGTATATTTCTGGGTATTTCATTTTCTTTGGGGCTACAGTAAAGGGAGCTGTATCCTTAATTAGCCTCTCATCTTGGCCATTTTTGGCATGTACAAAGGTTACTGACTTGTGGACATTGATTTTATATCCTGAGAAATTACTGTATTCTTTGATGACTTCCAAGAGTCTTGTGGTTGAGTCTATGTGGTTCTCTAAGTATAAGATAATATCATCAGCAAAAAGGGAGAGTTTGACCTCCTCTGTACCCATTTGGAATGCTCCTTATTTCCTTGTCTTGCCTAACTGTATTGGCTAGAACTTCCAGCACTATGTTGAATAGTAATGGTGACAGATAACCTTGTCTGGTTCTAGTTCCAAGTGGAAAAGCTTTCAGTTTAACTCCATTCAGTAAAATATTAGCTGTGAGTTTGTCAAAGATAGCTTCAATCAGATTAAGAAAAGTGCCACCTATGCCTAAATTCTTCAGTGTTCTAATTAGAAAAGGATGCTGGATTTTATCAAATGCTTTTTCTACATCTATTAAGAGGATCATATGGGCTTTCTTTTTGCTTCTGTTGATATGGTGAATAGCGTTTATGAATTTATGCATATTAAACCAGACTTGCATCCCTGGGATGAAACCTACTTGATCATGATGTATGATTTTTTTGATGATAAGCTGTAATCTATTGACTAGGACTTTGTTGAGAACTTTTGCATCTATATTCATTAGTGAAATTGGTCTGAAATTTTCATTAGTGAAATTGGTCTCCTTTTTAGTTGGGTCTTCTCATGGTTTTGGTATCAGGCTGATGTTTGCTTCATAGAATGTAGTGGGGAAGAGTCCTTCCTCCTCAATTTTTTGGAATAATTTCTGCAATATAGGAATAAGCTCTTCTTTAAAGGTTTGATAGAATTCTGGTGTGAAGCCATCTGGACCAGGGCCCTTTTTGTTGGGAGATTTTTTATTGTTTCTTTAATGTCAGTTCTTGAAATTGGTCTGGAAATAAAAAAAGTAAAATCTCTAGCAACCTCAATCAGAAATGGTAAAGGGGAAATAACAACTGATGCCACAGAGATACAAGAGATTATCTCTGAACACTACCAGAAACTCTATGCCCAGAAATTTAACAATGTGAAGGAAATGGATCAATATTTGGAATCACACCCTCTCCCTAGACTTAGCCCGGATGAAATAGATCTCCTGAACAGACCAATTTCAAGCAATGATGTGTCCTTATATTGTACATTAAACATGTAAATACTTTATTCTCTGTGTTAGAAATACTAACTGTGCCTCATAAGGACTTATGATTATATATGACTTCTTTCTTGTGATCTATGTGGATAGGCCTTAAATTGCAATGGGAAAAAAAAATTCTCATGAGGTTTAAAATAAATTGAATACTTGAATATCATAAACTTGAGAAAGAAAGATGATTCCAACATAAATCTGCTTTAGCAATAAGGCAAATCAGAAATGTTCTTTTGGCAATAGAAACTCTTCCATGACAGCTAGCTACAGTAGAAAATTACTGAGGCAAAAAAAAAAGAAAAAAAGGAAAAGAAAATTACTGAGGCATACCAAAAGGCAGGAGCTTTTCAGATACATAAAGTGTGTCCACAAGAGAAAAATTTAATTGCTTAGAAACACTGTATGAAACAGAGGGACTAAGTTATTTCCAGAAAGATAATGTTCTTTTTCGCTATATTTATATTTCATGTTGAGTTTTTATTTTCCCTTGTAGATTTCAGTTTATGTTATAACAACCAAAGCGTGGATGTATATGTTTTTCATTTTATTCACATAAAAATAATCCCAACCTTCACAGTGGATATTATAATCTTCATTGTAAAATAACTAATATAACCTTGATTTCCAGATAACAAAGTTTAAAATAGTTCTATTTATGCCCATAGAAAAGTGATCAACTTTGAAAAATAAATCTGATATACTGTCATTTTGTTGATTTTAGTATTCTGTTAAAAGCATTTCTTTATACCTAATACTTTTCTGTATAATACCCACACATTAAATGAAAATTAAAATCAAACCTCAAATTTTCCTCCCCAAATGTTAGTTTCTTTAATGAGTATTTGCTAGGCATAGAGTTGTGTTCATAAATGGCCTGAATTTCTGTGGCCAGTTAGATTTCTCTCTTTTGTTTGTCTGTCATCTTAGGACATTTTGCAATGTAAAATCTCACAAAAGTCAGGAATAAATTCAACTTGTTGCTGTCATGTGATATCTTTATCAATCTACTGCACAGTTTCTGGGAGTGGCTTCCTTCATACTGTGCAATCAGCACCTGGTGCATTGAAGCCACTGCAAAAATGTTTCTTGAAAGACCAAGTGAACTCACACATTTGTAATCTCAATGTTTTTCTAATATTTTAAACATTAAGAATTGATTTATATGCAGAGTATTCATCCTTTTTGGTGTACACTTGTGAGTTTTGACACAACCTATAGTTATGAATCCACTACTTAATTAAGAACAGTTCTAACATCTCCAAATTTTCCTAGGGATCCAACCCCAGATCCAGCACTGGGCAATTGCTGGTCTGGTTTTCTGTCCCTATAGTTTTAACATTGCAAGATTATCTCACAAATGAAAATATTCAAAACAAGGCGGTACCTATGGCTCAAAGAAGGAGGGTGCCAGCCCCATATATGGAGGTGGTGGGTTCAAACTCGGCCCCAGCCTTAAAAAAAAAAAAAAAAAAGAAAGAAAGAAAGAAAAATAAAAGAAAATGTACAAAATGGAGGGGGCTTTTATTTTTGTTGTGTTTTTTTCTCTAATTGGCTTATTTTACTTAGCATAGTGTATTTGAGACTAATCCATATTGTTTTATGTAAATTATCATTTTTAAGGCTAAATTCCTCATTATTTAGAGCAGAAAAATGGACATAATATTTTATATAGAACTCATTTGTTTAAAAAAAAAGTATAGTTCCAAGAGTACCCTCTAAAATATACCACTTGAGATTACAGTTGCTCCTGAACCTTAAAACAATAAAAATGTAAAATTTAAAATACAGTATAACAACTGCTTATATAGCATTTACTTTATATCATGTATTGTAAGTAATCTAGGGATGATGCAAAGAATACAGGAGAGAGTGAGTGAATTATATGCAAATGCTATGTCATTGTATAAGGGATTTGAGCCTTCACAGATCGTGGAAACCTCAGAGGTCCTAGAATCAGTCCCCTGCAGATACTTAGGGATGATTTTACTGTGCTTAAAACCCAGTAAAGAAACAGAATTAAATCACAACTATCACGTTTCAGGAAAAAGACCACTTGAATAAAATTTTAACTCTAATCACATTATTTGTTTTAAATGTTCTCTAATACAATATTCCTTCCATTCAGGTTGGAATCCTAAAATGGACAGCGAGTTTAATATACTAATGTCAGGAGTGGTACATAGTTGAGAAATAAGAACTAAAAGGAAGTAAGGAAAAAAGAAGTAAGAAAGTAAGAGTCAGTCGAGGGACAGAGTAGAGCAGAAGAGCAGTGGTGAATTTGGAAAGAGAACAGGTGGCAAAAGGCAGAAAAAAGATGAGCAAGTAGGAAATGGGAACAACTAGCTAAGATCAAAAAACTGAGTGGTGAGTTTTTGACAAGATTTCATCAAGCAGAACAGGAAATGCATAAATTATTTAGAAATTTCTGAGAAGAGCTTGTAGATCAGAAAATCTCACTTTTTTAATAGAGTAACTAGACAGATGGCTTTTTTAAAAATATAGTTAAGTGCTCCCAGTTAAGAGGTGATTATTTAGGAAAGAGGCATGGTTTTAACTATATAATTTTTAGTCTTTAATTAAAATATCAGATCAGGGCAAGACACAGTGGCTTACACCTGTAATCTTAGTCCTTTGGAAGACTGAGATGGGAGGATGCCTTGAGGTCAGACATTCAAGACCAACCTGATCTAAAGACCCCATCTCTACTGAACATAGAAAAAGTAGTTGGGGGTGCTGACACACTCTTGTAACCACAGCTACTCCTGAGCCCGAGGCAAGAGAATTGCTTGAGCTCAATAGATTGAGGTTTCTGTGAGCCCAGGCAACAGAGTAAGACCTCGTGTAAATAAATAAATAAATAAATAATAAAATAAAATATCACTGAAAAAGTCTCCCTGAGCTGGACGTTTTACATAGCCTGGATGAATTTTTGTGGAGTAAAAATGCACTAAATCTAATGGTCTAGTTTTTCAATGCAATAACTAGTGGTTTCTTTAACCACACAGGATAGAAGTATGATTCTTGAGCACAAGGAATAGTGATTTTTAATGGAAACTAGAGCATAGGAGAAGATCACAAAATAAATGTACATGGGTGAGAGGAGTTGTCCATTTAGCCTGGTTCATTATCCATAGATATTTTGTATTCAGTAATTTTTCATAATACTTTTGACCAATGAGTGACTGGTTAGAAAAAGAAATGAGGTTGTCTTTATTCCCTTGAGGATCTTATACTGCAGCAGGGAATATATTAAGAGAAACAAATAGAATAGAGTGAATTAAGAAATAGAGGATGTAAGATCACATAACAAAGGAAATCAAGTTTCTGAAACCGTGGGAAAGGGTTATACATATATATACTTGTGTATGTATGTGTGTGTGTGTGTGTGTATTCAAATAGGTTTTCCCCTTCAGTCTATTTCTAGGATATATTTCCTATTATATGAAAGCTACTGGCTTCTATATATTTAATATTCATATGGCCAACTTACCTAATCTCTAATGCGTTTTCATTAGATTTATTTGAGCTTTATAGGTATCTAAATACATCAAGAAAGGAAAGAGAGATTTTAACTTTTTTAAGTTTAAAAAGTATTTATTTTAAAAGATAATTTTATATCCTTCCCTACTGTTCTTAGGAGAATTTTTTTGTTTTGTTTTGGTTTTTTTGCAGTTTTTGGCCCGGGGCCGGGTTTGAACCTGGCACCTCCAATATATGGGGGCCGACACCCTACTCCTTTGAGCCACAGGCACCACCCTGTTCTTAGGAGAATTTTCAAAACTAACAAAAAAAGTGATAAGCATTTTCTCAAAATTAGTACAAATAAGAAGCTATAACGTAGAATTTTAAATCTGGAAATTTAATACAGAGGCTCAATTATATACATCGTACAGATGAAAGGGCTGAAAAGCCAAAAGGAATAGTAAAGCAGCTCAGAAACTGAACATTAACTGGACCTCACTGTTGTCTGTAGAGCTGGAGGGTCAGAGGGAAGAGGTGATCACAAAATAAAGACAGGTCCAGAACTGTTGAGAAATACGGTTCTGCTGTTTGTAAAACACAGTTTGTAGTGCTTTGACATAACAGCCCAAACTCATGAAGACAAGTACTATGACCCCCACTTGGAGATTCACAAAGTATTTTAACACATTAAAAGTACTAAGAAGTCCTTCAGTAAAGCTGCTTAAGTATGTTAACTTGGAGTGTCCTGAATTTAATTGAGAACTTTTTCTCCATTTAATACCTACCAATATCTCATGCAATGACTTGGGTGTGTTTGAATAATAAAATTTGTTTAAAATTAAAAAAAAAAACAGAAAACAAAGGCAGAGAAATTGAATTCACAATGTGGGAACTACCTGGCAAGAATTGAGGACACAGGGGGATCAACTATTGCTTAGGTGCCACAACCAGAGAGGAGATGGGGACCCTGGCTGAATCACAGCAGTAGAAGACTCTGCTTTCTCCTGTTTCACTTGTGACTACATCCCATTGGCCAGAACTCTCTAGAAACCCATAAGCATGTGAGTGTAGGAAACATATTTTGTGGGAGCAAAATAAGAATAGTATTTGAATACAAACAAGTGATGACCATTACAACCATTAATTGCTAGCCTCCCTGAATAGATGGGTTCTCATATTGTTCACATTTTATAGAGTAATATTAGTGCTGCTGGCATTTAAATATTTTCTTTGTTTTTTTTTGCAGTTTTTGGCCAGGGCTGGGTTTGAACCCACCACCTCTGTCATATGGGGCCAGCGGCCTACTCCTTTGAGCCACAGGCACCACCCACATTTAAATATTTTCATTCTGTTCCTATTTTACTTGATGTTTTAATTAAGAATTCATGATGGTTGTTGAATTGTAATAACTGTATTTCACATATGTATTATTATAACATAATCAAAACTTTTTCTTTAATTAGTTGATGAAACAAATTGTGTTGTAATCTCCTATTATGAATTAAGCTACGCTTGCATTCATGGTATAAGTTCTAATTAAAGTATAGGGTTTTCTGTTGAAATTTTTTACAGGACTCTGCTTCGTAGCATAGTTTTAAAAATGGTTTGTGTCTGCATTTATAGGCAACCTTGAGAAGATTTATATTACACTATATTTTTACATTAAAGTTAGGCTGATAACAGCAAGTTCCTTGGAGAGTATTCACATTCTTCCAATGGTCTATAATAATGTGTATGATATTGGTAGTCTTCATCAGACTAAACATGACCTCAACTCAGACTGAACTTGTCTTTGCTCCACTTGAAATATCTCTGCTCCATAAATCTTTCCAAATTTTTATCTTTATAATTTGTCTATTAAACATTTTTCATTTTTGGTTGGTCAATTGAAGAAATTTGTATATTTTAGGACAACATACCCAAAAGACCTTCAAATTTCTCACCATAAAGTTGGAATAGAAGTATTTTCTTTAGCCTTACATTTTCTAAACTTAAGTGTCTTCTTTCGTTGTTCACGTTTTTGCTTTCCTTCTTTTGTTTTTTCTCGGTTTTATATATGTTTTGTCATATTTCAATAACAGTTTTTAAATTCATTATTTCTAAATACTTTCTCATATGTTATTAAATTCAGATTTATCCTGATTCTATCTTTATGGCTTCATTTCTAAAAATATAATTACTTAAACTAGCATTGAATTTTCTAGTTATCTTTTTTCTTTTTTGGTAGTTACATATTGATTAAACTCTGTTCTCTTTTTGAAAGTATAGCTTTTGCATTGCAACAAGTATCTTCAGTATGAGATAATTTTCTACTTGTGTAAATTTTAAAATATTATGGGGTAAAAATGTTTCTTAGTACATGTATTGTTTTTGTTATGCTTGAGTAAGGATTTTAAGGGTGTCAATTACCAAGATAGTGTTCATTGCACCTGTTAAGTGGGTTTTTGTCCGTTCCCCCCAGCCCCCTCCCACCTTCTTGATTTCCACTGAGTTTTATTTCTCTATGTGTGCTCATTGGTTAGTTCCAATTTAATAGCAAGTACAAGTGGTGTTTGTCTTTCCATTATTTAGATACATCATTTAGAATAATGGTCTCTACTTCCCTACAAATTGTTGGCAAAAGACAAGAACAGAAGCCTTTCAAAAGAATGTAGACAAATGGCCAGTGAAATATTCTGAATCAGGTCTAGTATGAGAAAATTTTTTGATGTACATTTAATTTTAATTTTATTTTTTATTTGAACCAAGATTTATGTAAATAGTTCTTTCTAGTTTTCAGGGAGATATAATATTTATATTATATTGTTATTTTAATTTCTAAATGTATTAGATTTTTATTTAAAAATAAAAAAGTAGAGTCTTTCTTTAAAGTCTCTGTAAATTGTCTCTCTCTCTTCTTTCTCCCTTTGTCTCTCTATTTTATTTTGGTTCCGTTTCCTAAGATACTGATTGATATGGGGCATGAATGTATTACCTCCTGATTTTACTTAAGTCAGATATATGTAAAGAAGTACCTTTGGCAATAAGAGATACTACTATAAACCAAAAAGCAAGACATGATAATGATGCTGGTGACATCAAAAAAATGACAACAGAATAAAATTTAACCAAGGGAAGTCTCATTCAATACACTAATCAGCAGGAAACCCGGAGAAAAATTCAGATCTTAAATTTTAAATTAAACGTATTAAGAAAATTCTGCTGTGTCTCTTTGTTACTCTTAAAATGAAGAAAGTTGCTGATGAGGTCATAGATACACAGTTCTGTATGGAGCCTCTTTCATCGTGTCCCATCAGTAGTAGGTCACTCTGCACTTGACTCCATAGTCAGCATTAAGTCAATTAGTACAAAAGCCATTTAAGAATGCTCCCATTTTCTAGTCTTTTGTGATTTTGATTTGTTCTAAACAACCCAGAAGATGTAACTACACATGATTAGTAATTTCCTCCTTTTTATTTGCTTTGCTTTATAAATTTCCATTAAATCATTTTTTTAAAAATGCTGGAACAGATTGGTTTAATATATTTTTTTCCAAGTTAAATTCCCTTTTTTCCTTTATCACGCCTATCAGAGCCATCCGCCACCCACCCCTACTTCCCTGCCTGCTGTGCTTTTATATGGGCTGGTTTCACTCATGAATTTGTGTAGCCTTATCAAGATGGAATTTGTACTCACTGGTTTTATGCAATGACACACTTACTTTGTGAATCAAGTGGCTTGTCTTGTTTAAGAAGGACTCTGTTTTTAAACAGTTTTCAAATTTTCAAAGAAAATCCTTATGAGGCAAATTATTACACCTTTGTATCTGATAATATTTTCTTGATCTATTATTCAAGTACAAAATTATGCCTTACTTCATCGATTATTGTTTGATAATGTGGGTAAGGATAGAAATACAGGTTGAAGATGATTTTCATTCAGTACAATGAATGCATGCTTTCTAATAACTTCCAGCATTAAGTTTGCCATAAATGATTCTAGAGGAAAGGTTTCTATTGTTTGTTTTTGGTTTTTTATTTGTCTTGTACTCTACAGAATCTGCATACATTACACAAGACAAAGGAAAGGAGAGTGGTAAGAATAGTTAATGGCCACTCAGCAGGCACAGAAGTGTGGGATTCTGAAAAACATTCAAAACCACCAGCGAAACACAACTAGATGGGCAAATATCATGAAATGAATGCATAGATGTAAACTTTATGTTCTTAAGTATCTCTTTTGAAATATAATATGTCCCATAGACCAAACTAGAATTTTTAATTATATACTTTTTATTTAAATCAGCATAAAAATGGCAGGAGATTAGATAGGTATTCAAAATTTCCAATATGACAAAGCTTCTAATTAAAATTTGTTTTATGTTTTGTATTTATTTCTTATATTTTGGCAAAATTCATTTGGCTATAAGTCTGTTATACATATTTCACTTAATGTTAAAAGTACAGTGATAACATAGCCAAAGGGAAAGCTTTAATATGCAAGGCTTTTAGACACATCTCATCAATTCTGAGGACTATAAGGAAAACTACAAATAATAGTGAGAAGTTTTGATACCCTTCCCTTAATAATTGATAGAATAAGTAGAAAGAAAATGAATATAACATGAAAAATTTGAATAGTACTCTCAACTGTCTTAAGATAACTGACATTTATCCATAGTAGTCTCTTTTAAAGTGTACATGGAATATTTACAAAGATAGCCTGTTTTCTGGGTCAGAAAACAAATTTTAGTAAAGTTAAAGGAATTTAATTTACAAATAATACATTCTCTCCAAGTATTGAAAACTCAATAACATACTTGCAATTCACTTATGAGTGAAAGAAAAAAAATATTAGAAAATACTCGAAACTCAGTGAAAACAAATACAACAAATAAATATTTATGGGATGCTACTAAAGTAGTGCTTATAGGAAAATATAGAGCAGCCAATGGATGTATTAGAAATAAAGTAAAGTCGCAAATCAATGACCTCAGCTTCCACTTTCAGAAAATGAAAAAATAAAAGGAACAAAGGTAAAATAAATAAAAATACAAAGGTAACAAGATTTATAATTTGAAAAGTCATAGCAAAAAATTAATGAAACAAAAAGCAGGAAAAAATAGATAATTAATGTAAGCAAAAGCTAGCTTAAGGATATTAATAAAATTAATAAACTCATATTAGTGAACTCATTAATAAAATTAATAAACTCAAACAAAGTGATTAGGACAAGAAGGTAAAACTCATAAATTAACAGAACAAGAAATAAAGCAATAACATCACTACAGATAAAAAAATTTAGAAAGGATAATGAGGACATATTATGAACAATTTTTGTCAATACATTAGATAAGTTAGATAAAATGGATAAATTCCTTGAAATATAGCAACTCCTAAAGTTCATTAAAAAGCTAGAAAACATGAACAGTCCTATTTATTAAATTAAATTTGGATTTAAAATAATTCTCACAAAGAAAACTTCTGACCCAGATGTCTTCACAGGTGAATTCTACCAATATTTGATTAACAGATAATGCCAGCGCTACACAAACAATTCTAGAGTATTAAAAAGGAGGAAATAAATACTCACCAAACTGTTAGGTAGCTCCCTAGATATGAGTAGAGAAGATGAAGGATGTGGTTTAGGCTGTTTGGGACTGGTCTGGGTCAGTCCAAATACCATAAGCTATTATGGGAATTAGGCTGAGTAAGACCTGCAGGTGCGTTGTTACTAAGACTTTGCAGGTGGGTTGTTAAAACCTTTCAGGTGGGCTGTTTTGAGAACAGAATTAAGCAAGACCCTGATAGACTGCCAAGACACCGCTAATACTCCTCCAAGTTATATATAAAACCCAGACGCTGTGCTTTCCTGGTGCCTGAAGCCACTAGAATGTGGCCTTGCTTGCTGTGCAGGCCATTAATAAATACTTTATTTTTCTTACCAAAACCTTACTCGTTTTCTACAATTATTTGGGTGACTACCTCAAGCTACTTCGCTGCTGTACCAAAATTATTATGGCATGACCTTTAATATCCAAATACCAGAACCAGAAAAAGAGTTTGCAAGAAAAAAAAGTAACAGACCAGTATTTTTCATAACATTATTAAAAAAATTAGAAACATAATTATAGCAAATCAAATCCAACCCTTTATAAAATGTTAATATCATGACCAATTGTAGCTGATTGCAGGGATGAAAGATTAGTTTAATATTTGAAAATCAATCAAGTAATTTAGCCTTTTAAAAGAAGAAAAACTATAAAGTTTGTAATAGATACAGAAAAGCATTTGACAAAATCCAACTTCCTTATATGATAAAAATACTTAATAATTGAGAACTAGAAGAGAAATTCTTCAACTCAATAAAGAATATGCACCACAGGGTGGCACCTGTGGCTCAAAGGAGTAGGGCGCTGGCCCCTTATACCGGAGGTGGCAGGTTCAAACCTAGCTTCGGCTAAAAAAAAAAGAATATGTACCACAACCTGTAGCTAATAATACATATTATAGTAAGAGACTGAATGCTTTCTTCCAAATGTCAGGACAAGCCAAATATATTCATTTTCCTCACTTCCTTTGAATACTGTAGAGAGGAATTTAGCTAGTTCAATAAGGCAAGAAAAAGAAAATTTATTTACAAAATACAGACTGGCTAGAAATAAGGAAGAATTATTTGCTTAATAGATGATGTGATTATGTAAAAAAAATTGATTAAAACACAAAAAAGCTTCTAGAAATAATGAATTTATAAAATTTTCCACATATAAGATAAACATACCAAAATCAATTTCTATATACTAGCAAAACAAAGTACATAGATAATACGAAATAAAATAACATCAAAAACATGAAGTACTTGATAATAAGTTTGCCAAAAGATAGGAAAAACTTGTGAACTGAGAACTACAAAATATATATGAAAAAAAAAAGTTTACATTCTAAATAGAGAGTTATATTATTTAGTTAAAAGGTATCAGTATTTTAAAGCTATTATTTCTCATTAAAATGACTTATAGATTCAATGAAATTTCAATCACAATTATAGCAAGTATTTCTGTAAAAAATGACAATCCATTTTTTTCTTTATTATTATTATTTTTTGAGACAGTGTCTTACTTTGTCACACTTGATAGAGTGCAGTAGTGTCACAGCTCCCAGCAACTTTGAAATTCTGGGCTCAAATAAATCCCTTTGCCTCAATCTCCTGAGTAGCTTGGACTACAGGTGCCTGCCACAATGCCCAGCTATTTTTTTAGAGATGAAGGGGTCTTGCTCTGGCCCAGGCTGGTCTCGAACTCATGAGCTCAGGTGATCCACCTGCCTCTGTCTCCCAGAGGGCCAGGACTACAGGCATGAGCCACCGCGCCTCACCAAAATGACAATCCATTTCTAAAATTCATATGAAAATGTAAAGAAATTGGAGCAGCTAAAAGCAACTGAAAAAGGACAAAGTTAGAGCGTGAACATTGTAATAATCAAGAGAGGATGAGTTTGGCATAAAGATACACAGACAGATCAATGGAACAGAATACATACTCCAGAAGAAGACCTGTAGATGTGGGATAATCAATTTCTACAATACTGAATAGTCATTTTATTGAACAAAAGATGGCCTTTTCCATAAATTTTGGTGAAACACTTAGAAGTCCACATGACAATTTCTAATCCTAAAAACTTGGATCCACACCTCACTCCACATATAAAAATTAATTCACAATATATCATAGACCTAAGTCTAAGATTGGAAAGCATGAATTTCTACACAAAGCATAGGACTAGATCTTTGTCACCTTGATTGACACAAAATTTTCTTTAACACAACACCAAAAACGTGACAAATGAAGAAACAAATTGATTAACTGAACTTAGTAGACAAAGTTAAAAGTTAAAAGTATATGAATAATATGGCATCTGCTCCTCAAACAATTCTGTTAAAGGGATGAAAACACACTCATAGACTGGAGAAACTATTTGCAAGTCACGTATATGATATTTCTCCATTAACTTAGAATAATCTTGCGAATCCAATGCCTCTTCTACAACAACTACAAAAATGTAAAATCTCCTGAGACTTTCTCAGAATTAGAGAATAGGGGTGTTGGGAGAACTGGATAATCACATGTAAAAGACTGAAACTTGACCTGCACCTCTCACAACTTTCACAAAAATTGATTCAAGATGGATAAGAGCTGTAAATATAATGCTGGAAATTATTGAAATCCTAGAAGAAAGTGTGGGAAAGCTCTTGAAGATGTGGGCCTGAGGAAAGATTTTATGAAGAAGACTTCTGTGGCAATTGCAACAAAAATAAACAAATGGGACTTAATTAAGCTGAAAAGCTTCTGCACAACTAAGAACACAACAATCAAAGCAAATAGACAACCTTCAGAATGGGAAAAGATATTTGCATATTATGAATCTGATGAAGAGTTGATAACTAGGATTTGTAGAGAGCTCAGAGTAATCAAAGGGAAAAAAAAAAGAGCTAGCAAACCCATCTATCACTGGACAATAGACATGAACAGAACCTTCTCTGAGGAAGACAGACAAAGGGCTAACAAACATATATAAAAAAATGCTCATCATCCCTAATCATCAGAGAAATGCAAATCAAAGCCACCCTGAGATATCATCTAACCCCACTGAGAATGGCTCACATCACAAAATCTCAAAGCTATAAGTGCTGGTATGGATGTGGAGAGAAGGGAACACTTTTACACTGCTGGTGGGACTGCAAACTCATATAACCTTTTGGGAAGAAAGTATGGAGAATCCTCAACTCAAACTAGACCTCCCATTTTATCCTGTAATCCCATTACTGAGCATCCACCCAGAAGAAAAAAATCCTTTTACCATAAGGACATTTGCACTAGACTGTTTATCACAGCTCAATATACAATTGCCAAGATATGGAAACAACCTAAATGCCCATCAACTCAGGAATGGATGAACAAACTGTAGTATATGCATACCATGGAATACTATTCAGCCATGAAAAAGATGGTGACTTCATATCTTTGATACTAACGTGAATGGAGGTGGAACCCATTCTTCTTAGTAAAGTATCACAAGAATGGAAAAGCAAAAATCCAATATACTCAATACTAATATGAAGCCATTAGATGATTTAATTCACTCCCATATAGGAGAAAAACTCATTTCAATTCAAGTTGGGGGAGGGGGAACAAGGGAGGGTAGAGAGAGGAGCCGGATTCGGGGTGCTCCCACTGAATGGGCACAATGTAGGGGTGTATGGCACACCTTTTGGTTCACAACATAACTGCAGGAGGGACTCTATCTAAGAAATTCAAATGTTGTGATTTGTTTGTTTCTACCCTCACAATAACCTGAAATTAAAAAAAAAATAGAGGTAAGGAGTATCAAATGAATTAGGCAGCCAAGACAATAACAATAAACTAATATCAAAATAATAATAGCCATATAATAATAAGTAATAGTTAATGTAGGACAAAAAGCACAGAACAGATTGCATCTAAAATCTTAAAGTCTAAAGGATAAACTCTCAAGAATACTATCTTTGTTTCATAGATGAATGCACCTGAACTTGGGCTTTGATAACATTTCTATAAGTTAAGGAGCTTAGATTTAACCTCAATTCTATTCAATTTCAAAGAGAATAGCCTTTCCTCTACATCAAAATATTAAAAACAAAACACCGTGATTTCTGGTTATATCACAGGTAAGATTTTTATTTGTTGATTTCTCTGAAGGTTTAAGCAGAGAACTTCTTAACGATCAAAATATGACCAAACAAATTAAAAATAGGTCTTGAGTCTCTGCCCTCAATAGTGTTTAGATACTGATCTCATTCTAAATTCTTTGCCGTGTCCTCCAAAGAGGTATTTGCTCTTTGGTTCAGTCGGGATCAAGGCCTAACCACCTTACCTTCCTAATTTCATTTGTTTAGGCTGGTAACACAAACACTCCTCAGGGGTGAATATCAATGTGTATTGGTGTGAAAGCAAAAATGACATGCAGAGTAAATATCAGCAGAAATAATAAGATTAGAAAAGTCAATACAAGATGCTGAGATAGGGAGGCCATATTTAGAGATTAGATGGCCCTGAGAAACCAAAGCCAGCAGACATAAATATGGATGTGACTCACAAGCAATGCAAGGTCAAGGGGAATAAACTATCAGTGTCATACTCACTGCTCTCCTAACCCCATCCCTGGAAACATGACACTAAGTGGACTCTGTTTCTCTAAGGGCTTTTTTCCTTCTATTTTGAGCCATACTTAATTCCTTTTTCAAAGAATAAAAATTAAATGAAGACAAACACATAAAAACTTTATGAATGTCAACTGTCATGTCAGGGAACATTGGCAAAGTGTATATACCAGTGAAAAAAACAGATTATATCCAGGCCTATTTCAATTTAAGTAAAATGTGCGGTCATAAGATGTTTTCTTTATATGAAAACTAATTCACAATATAATTTTATGAAATAGTTGGGCCACTTGGATTACTTCAGGTAGGGGTGTTATGATAATATTTAGTTCTAAATGGCAGTAAATTTGCAATAAACTACAAATTGTTCGGCGATTGTGTTAACAAGATGTGCCTGGGCAGCACCTGTGGCTCAAAGGAGTAGGGCGCTGGCCCCATATGCCGGAGGTGGCGGGTTCAAATCCAGCCCTGGCCAAAAACTGCAAAAAAAAAAAAAAAAAAAAAAAAAAAGTTGTGCCGTTCGTGTATACACATTTGCACACACACACCACCCCACATACACACACAGGATTTATATAAACAACTTTAATTTAATCCTCCTTTCTTCTGCAGAGTATTCGGGTTTGCTTTCATTGT
>CAUYRH010045793.1:0-12317 GCA_963574655.1 Perodicticus potto
TGCTTGAAATTCTAATTCCATCTTTTCCTCCACTGTGCTGATCTTATTTGCTATCCAGACTCTGAATTCAACTTCTGACATCTCAGCCATTTGCTTATGCAAGGGATCTTGTGCTGTATCTACCTTGTCGTTCCTTGGGGGAATTGATCTACTCTGATTATTCATATTGCCATAGTTTTTCTGTTGATTCTGCCTCATGATTATTTTTCACTGTTGCCTATGACCGTCCTCAGTGTTGGGGAGGTGTCTCTCCCAGATCAGACCCTGGCAGAATCACTCTGTTGTTACTGGGTCTTTGTAGGGAGTGACCCTGTGTCTCTAATGATTTCTCAAACCCTGCAGGGTGGAGAGCCTAAATCCTCTTCAGCCTGCTTAGAAGACACTTTAAATTGCTAACTTGGGCCAAGGAGAAACTTTCCCAGGAAAGCACTTGTGGCTGGGATCACTCCTTAAGTGGCTATCCACATACCCAGTGAGCCAAAACCAGTCTCACCCTATGCCCCTGAGGGCTAAGGCTGCGAGGCGTCTCAGTCCCCGCCTTTAGGCCGCTCAGTCACTAGATTACTAGCTCCCGCCGGATGTTTGTTCTGCAACCCTGAGGGTGAAGCTTGCCAGGGCAGTTCTCCCAAATGGCTCCGCACAGTCCACCACCAAACACTTGTAGCTCTGTCTGGCTCGGTGGCCCAGTCTGGGGCCCCAGACAACACTCAAAGACTCCTGCATTCTTGCCCAAGTTCTCCCAAGGCTGTTCAACCAAGCGCCAAGTCCAAAAGAAACCCAAACAGCTCACAGGCAAGGCCTTTCCAGCCTGAAGTCCCACTGTTGTCTCACCCACAGCTGTTTACAGGATTAGACCGAACGAACATACGCAACCACTTGCCCAATCTCCACCACTTTTGCCTTCCACAGGGTGTCCAGAAGTCTCATGCTGTCTCCTTGTGTCCCCAAAGGGAAGTTTATGGGCAGATCCTGCCTTCCAGAGATGCCTGAAGTCCTCTCTCCCCAGTCTCACAGTGCCCAGTTGCAAGGAAGCTGTTACTCGGCCGCCATCTTGCTCCACTCTTAAACAAAGACTCTTGAGATGGAGAGATTATCCTGGATTAGCTGATGAACCCAATGTAATCAAAAGGGTCCTTATCAGAGTGAAGAAGGAAGGTCAAATAGAGCAGAAGCAGAGGTTCACGAGATGTGGAGTCATCCACCAAAGAATGATCATCTTCCAGAAGGGGGAAAGTCAAGGAAGCAGGTTCTTCCCTTGAGCCCCAAAGGGCAGCAGCCCTATTGACACCATAATTTCAAGGGCTTCTGTCCTCCAGAACGATGTAAGAATGAATCTGTGTTTCTTTACACCATTAAAATGGTAGTAATTTGTTACAGTGTCATTGGGAAACTAATTCAAATGCTTTTAGAAATTAAAATTACCAGGAAAAAGAACTTAGATAAATGAATCTTTTTTAAACTTTAATAAACTGCTAGTGTCTTTCCTATAATAAAGAAAGTGGGGGGAGCTATTTTTTGAAAATATTTAAACTGTTTTTATTTATCAATAATTAGTCTTTTAAATATTCCATTATCACTACTGATGAACCTATTTTAATTGCTCTGGTTCAGGAATTAGGAAATAATTCTAATAATACCTATGATCTTCACAAAAAGTAGGGGATGCTGGCTTGTACACCATAATTCATGGCTATTCAGGTTGACTTATGGCTAAGTTGGACCCTATTTGTGTTTGTGAGGATATTACAAACATTTTTAAAAATAATCAGTGGGAAATTTTGATCTCTACACCCATGGGAAACCAGTGTTCACTCTCCTCTGCTTTCTAAGTCAGCTGCTCTGGCATGTATGGCTAAATAATATATTCACCTCTTCCTCCAGGTACATGTTAGACCTAGAAGTCAAATTCCTCTATCTCATTTATCTAAGAGAAGATTCCTGGTACTCTGCTTGTCTGCATGAGAAGAAGAATGGATTCATCAGCTCCTCTGGAAACACTAGTACACAGATCATCCTGGGTATAAGACCTTGGTGTGTTCCCTTTCTTTATCAAATAATGTTCACAAATAATGAACTAGGGGTTTAGCTCCACTAGATCATAAAATTGATGAGTCTCCAAATTACTTACTTGTCCTAAGCTCCCAGCACTATTTCCTCTACTCTGCATTTTGTGCTGACAATAATACCAAATGAGGAGTGGCAAATTATGTCCTTCTACAGCCTGGACCTTTGCACCCCAGCTGCAGCAGGAAGGCATGCAGCCGGTACTGATGCTCCTCTGAAGGATGCCAGGGCCTTCACAGGGATGGAACAATTATCCTCGAGGCTACTTCCTGAAGCCTGCGTCCTGAGCCATGCACAGTGATGGAGAGCCAAGATGATGTGCAGGTAAATAAATAACCAGGCCAGAACACAACCCTGCCCCCTCCAAATAAAAAACACCAAGCACTCAAAAATTAGTAGTTCTACTTACTTTATGGCTTTAAATGCCTTTAAGTATTTTTAAAGTCTGAGAGTGTCCAAATGGGACTCAATAATTCTGTCATACCATAAGGGGGCTATTAGATTATTTTTACCTGGCTTAATATTAAGTGGATCCCCACATAGCTGAAAAAGAGCTGAAAATTGACCAGAATGCAGATGGGACCTTGTATTTGAAAACCCTTGGCACAATTTAGGCATTATGTGTGGACTTTATCCCTTTTGGCCTTGTAATAGTGTTACTTATGTGCGTGTTTAATCTCTCCTCCTAGACTGAAAGCATCTAGAATCTAGGTTTAACTAGAACCGAGTCATTGCACAATAAACACTTATGGAAGAGAGAAAGGGAAAGGAAGAGGGAGTGAAGGAGGCAGCCTCTTCCATTTGCCTTGTATATTTCCAAAATAAAAATAGGAACTATACTTCAGATTTGGCTGCAGAAGCAGAACTCCTGGCCTTTCTGTCACTGGTTTCACAAGTCATCCAGGAAGCTGGCACAAAGAGCACTAGAGAAAGAACTGTGGGCAGTGGTGAATTTGTGGTCACTAATCAGCCTGATGGATATATTGCCCACCCCACCCCACCGCCACTGCCATGTGCTTGTGCACACATGTGTACACACACACACACATGGGTTTGAAAGAATCTTTCTAAGGAGGATTGCTCTGAAAGGAAACTGGTAGAGAACATGAGGTTGGTTTGTTTGCCCCACCACTGCCCCCTGTGTGGCTTCACCTATGAGTAATTGTTTTCTAATGTTATTAATCTGAAAGCCTGAATTTTCAAGCTTATTACTTCCCCACATATAGGACTTAAGCCCTCTATCTTTGGGGTGAATTTCCCCATTTAAAAAATCGCTGAGGGAATTCTGGGAAGATGGCTGACTGGTAGCAAACCTCGGCAAAGGCTCCTGAGCAGAGGAAGAAAAACTGGATGGAATCATACTCTGTGAAGCTACAGGTGGTGAGCTGAGCCAAGAAAGAAGTTTGGCAAGCTGTTAACTCCAAAGAAGAGCATTCAAGAAAACAAATCACAAGTACAAGGTCTATCGACTAGAGGACAAGAGACACCCTCCCCCAAGCAGGAGACCTGCAACAAGCTATCTGCAAACAAGCAGGGAACAAAATATTTCTCCTTTTACCTCACTGGAGAGAGCCATTAAACTCCAGGTCTCTTTCTTCGGGGAGGTCCCACATATGAACCTAGACACCAAGCACAAAATTGAACAGACATTTTCCCCCACAAGTCCAAACTGCTAGTCCACCCTTTCCCTCTCACATGGCAAGTCTGAAGTTCTGCTCCCTGCAGAGCACAGAGTGTTTTCTCTTCTCTTGAGAGATCTGGGCATAGTGTAGACTGCCAACCATCAAGATGAAATCTGTGACTAACAGGGAATAAAGGGGATGTGGGAAGAAAGAGACACTCGGTGGGAGGAGGAGCAGTTGCCTGGTTATGACTATGCCCTGGCAGTGGTTGTGTTAACCCTTGGTTCAGACTGTGTCTGGTGGAATGGGGTTCAGAATCCCAAGATCTGATGGGAGAGTGGTTGTCCCATGTTGACTGAGTTCGGCCAACAGGGCTGCTCCCCAGCCCCTACTGAACCTGGGGGCAGAGGCTTGCTAGGTGTGGACTGAGACCTGAGAGCAAGGGCATGGTCCCCTGATTCCAACAGAACCCTTGAGCAGTGGCCTGCTAGGTGTGAACCAAGACCTGAGGGCTAGGGCATGGTCCCCTGTCTCCAGCAGGGCTGGTGAACAGACACTGGAGGATTGAGACCTGCAAGTGGGGTGTGGTGCCCTGACTCTAACAGAGCCTGAGAACAGAGGCTTGCCAGGCAGTGGACTGAGACTGGCAGGTGGGGGTGTGGTCCCCTGACTCCAACTGGTCTGTCAAGCAGAGGCTCGCTGGGTGTGGATTGAGACTGGTGGGTGGGGGCATGGCTCCTGGCTAAAACTGGGCCTGTAAGCAGAGGCCAACAGTGTGGACTGAGTATGGTGGGCGGGAGTGTGGATCCCTGGCTCCAATTGTGCTTTTGGACACCCTTGAATCCCTCTCTGTTGAGCATGGTTTGTATTGCCTGAGAAAATTTAATTGGGGGAGGCGGTGCCTGTGGCTCAAAGGAGTAGGGCGCTGGCCCCATATGCTGGAGGTGGTGGGTTCAAACCCAGTCCTGGCCAAAAAAAATACTGCAAAAAGAAAATTTAATTGGAACACGTGTCTGGGGCTGTCCACTCAGGAACATTCTGAGATTTACCTTTGAAGTTTTGTAGTGGAAAAGAACTGAAGAGTGGGGGCTAGGTGCTGCAGCTATTCATATCTCTTCAAAGTTGATATTTAAATTTAACACTGTGGTATCAAAACAGAGCTAGCTGGTGCTATCTCACCAAGTAGGTCCTCAGAGTGTCCAGCGAGAACTCTGAAAGGGGCTTTTGTAAGGTTGTAGGAGATAAGACGCGATTACAAAGCATATCACTTTGGTAAAGGGCTATCTGTCCTACTTGGGAACCCCAATTCAATCTCACCCTACCAGTTCTAATAAATAAATGGTGGAAAATAAACATCATGCAGACCCAAAAGAAGAACTCTGGCAACATGAATAAACATAGTAGATCACCCCCATCCCCAAAGAAATGACAAATGAGAAACAACTGAAGATGACATGCATAGACAAATGGCAGCAATGTCAGAAATCGAATTCAGAATATGGATTGCAAATAAGATAAATAGAATGGAAGGAAAGATAGAAATTGAATTCCAAAGAGTAGTTCTAAAGGTGTCTCAAGAAATTAATGAATTCAAAGCCCAAAGATATGGACATAAAGAGAAAAGAGAAGGCAGAACTCAGAGAAACAAAAAAGTTAGTTGAGGAGCTCCAAAATACGGTAGAATCCCTCAGTAGTAGAGTTGACCAGGCAGAAGAAAGGATCTCTGAAACTGAAGACAAAGCTTTGAATGTTTCCAAACACTCAAAGAGGTAGACAAACGGAGAGCAAAAACTGATCATTCCCTGAGAGAGTTGTGGGATCACTACAAAAGATCAAACATTCGTGTTATAGGAATTCCTGAAGGAGAAGAGGATGGTCCTAAAGATACAGATGCTCTACTCCAAGAGATTTTGGAGGAGAATTTCCCAAGCATTGCAAGAGACACAGAACTTCAGATAGCAGTTTCAGAACCCCAGCAAAACTCTATCCAAATAAAGCATCTCCTAGACACATTGTGATTAACTTTGCCAAAGTTAAGATGAAGGAGAAAATTCTTCAAGCAGCCAGACATAAGAAAAGCATCACCTACAAAGGGAGAAATATCAGAATGACTAAAGATATCTCAGCCCAAATGTTTCAAGCCAGAATAAGATGGTCATCGACATTCTTGTTTTAGTCTCCTAAACCAAAACTTCCAGCCCAGGATCCTCCATCCAGCTAAACTGAATTTCATTGGTAATGGAGAAATCAAATACTTTAATGACATACACATGTTGAAGAAATTTGCCATAACTAAACGAGCTCTCTAGGATATGCTCAGACCCATGCTCCACAATGACCAGCACAATGCTCTACCTGCAAGGCAAACTCAGTCAGAAATTTTTGAACAAAACCCAACTCCCACAGTGGTGAAAGGATTAAAAATGTGCACTGGACATCAGAAAATCATGACACCCAAAACATAACCAGGCTTATCAATTCTCTCAATTAATGTGAATGGTTGAAATTGTCCTCTAAAGAGGCATAGGCTGGCTGACTGGATACATAAACTCAGACCAGATATCTGCCATATACAAGACTCTCCCCTTACCTTAAAGAATAAATATAGACTCAGGGTGAAGGGATAGACTTGTATAATACAGGAAAATAGAAACTAGAAAAAAACAGGGCTTGCAATTTTAGTAACAAATACAATTGGCTTTAAACAAACAAAGATAAAGAAGATAAGGAAGGTCACTACATATTTGTCAAGGGAAACACCCAACATGAAGAGATTTCGATAATTAACATTTATGCACCCTACCAGAATGCTCCTCAATTCATAAAGCAGACCCTCATGGATATGAACAACTTGATATCTTCCTGCACTATAATTGTTGGAGATTTTAACACCCCTTTGACAGTTAAGGATAGATCCTCCAAGAAGAAACTAAACAAAGAAATATGAGACTTAAACCTGGCCCTAGAAGAAATGGACTTTACAGACCTCTACAGAACATTTCACCCTAATAAAACTTAATATACATTCTTCTCATCAGCCTATGAGTCATCCTCCAAAATAGATCATATCCTAGGACACAAGTCTAACCTCAGCAAATTTAAAAGTATAGAAATTATTCCCTATATTTTCTTAGACCACCATGGAATAAAAGTTGAACTCAATGGCAACAGGAATATTCATACTCAAAGTCATGGAAACTAAATAATCTTCAGCTGAATGATAGCTGGGTCAAAGATGAGATTAAGAAGAAAATCACCAAATTTTTAGAACAAAATGATAACTAAGACACAAATCATCAAAACCTGTGGGATACTGCAAAGTCAGTCCTAAGAGGAAAATTTATAGCATTGGAAGCCTTCATCAAGAAAGCAGAAAGAGAGGAAGTCAACAACTTAATAGATTACCTCAAGCAACTGGAAAAGGAAGAACATTCCAACCCCAAATATAGCAGAAGAAAAGAAATAACCAAAATTAGGGGAAAATTAAACGAAATTAAAAACAAAAGAATCATTCAGAAGATCAATGAAACAAAAACTTGGTTTTTTGAAAAGATTAACAAAATTGATAAACCTTTGGCCAACCTAACCAGAAATAGAAAAGCAAAATCTCTAATATTGTATATCAGAAACAATAAAGGAGAAATAACAACAGATACTTCAGAAATTCAAAAAATCCTCAATGATTACTACAAAAATCTCTATTCCCAGAAATATGAAAATCTGAAGGAAATGGACAAATACCTGGAAGCATGCCACCTTCCTAAACTCAACCAGAAAGTATTAGAAATCTTGAATAAACCTATATCGATCACTGAAATAGCATCAACAATATGAAATCTCTCCAAAAAGAAAAGTCCAGGAACAAATGGCTTCACATCCAAACTCTATTAAACCTTGCAAGAGGAAGCAGTACTTACATTGTACAATGTTTACCAAAGCATAGAAAAGGAAGGAATACTTGGAACACATTCTATGAAGCAAATATCACCCTGATACCCAAAGCAGGAAAGGATCCAACAAAGAGAAAACTATAGACCAATATCATTAATGAATATTGATGCAAAAATATTCAATAAGATCTTAGCAAATAGAATTCAACAACACATGAAAAAAATTATAGACCACAATCAAGTTGGTTTCATTCCAGGGTTACAGGGTTGGTTCAACATATGCAAATCTATAAATATAATATATTACATCAATAAAATAAAAAACAAAGACCATATGATTCTCTCAATTGATGCAGAAAAAGCTTTTGATAATATCCAGCATCCTTTCATGATCAGAATACTTAAGAAAATAGGCATAGAAGGGACATTTCTTAAAATGATAGAGGCCATCTACAGCAAACCCACAGCTAATATCATATCAAATGGTGTAAAATTGAAAACATTTCCCCTCAGATCAGGAATGAGGCAAGGATGCCTTCTGTCTCCATTGCTATTCACATAATAATGTAAGTCTTAGGCAGCACAATCAGGCAAGAGAAAGTGATCAAGCATATACAAATAAGGTCATAGGAGATCAAACTCTCACTCCTCACTGATGATATGATCCTATACCTGGAAAATCCCAGGGACTCAACTTCAAAACTCTTAGACGTGATCAAGAAATACACCAGCATCTCAAGATACAAAATCAATACATACAAGTCAGTAGCTTTTTTATATTCCAACAATAGCCAAGCTGAAAAAACATTCAAGGATTCTATTCCTTTTACAATAGTGCCAAAGAAGATGAAATATCTGGGAATTTACCTTACAAGGGACATGAAAGATCTCTATAAAGAGAACTACGAAACTCTAAGAAAAGAAATAGCTGAAGATATTAACAAATGGAAAAACATACCATGCTCATAGCTTGGAAGAATCAACATTGTTAAAATGTCCATATTACCCAAAGCAATCTACAGATTTAATGCAATCCCTATTAAAGCACCATTGTCATACTTTAAATAACTTGAAAAAATAGTACTTTGTTTTATATGGAATCAGAAAAAAACCTCAAATGCCAAATACATCACTCAGAAATAAGAACAAATCAGGAGGTATCACATTCCCAGACTTCAGGCTATACTATAAATTTATAGTGATCAAAACAGCATGGTACTGGCACAAAAACAGAGCATTAGGTTTATGTAACTGTATAGAGAACCAGGAGATGAACCCAGCTACTTATCATCATTTGATCTTTGACAAGCCTATCAAAAATATTCAGTGGGGGAAAGACTCCCTATTTAATAAATGGTGCTGGGTGAACTGGCTGGTGACCTGTAGAAGACTGAAACTGGACCCCTGTCTTTCACCATCAACAAAAATTGATTCTCACTGGATAAAAGATTTAAACTTAAGGCATGAAACAATACAAATACTAGAAGAGAGCACAGGGAAAACACTTGAAGAAATTGGCCTGGGAGAATATTTTATGAGGAGGACCCCTTGGGCAATTGAAGCAACTCCAAAAATTCATTACAGGGATCTGATCAAAGTAAAAATCTTTTGCACAGCCAAGAGCACAGTAATTAAAGCAAACAGACAACCTCAGAATGGGAGAAGATTTTTGCAGGTTATGCTTCCAACAAAGGTGTGATAACTAGAATCTACAGAGAACTCAAACTAATCAATAAGAAGAGAATAAATAATCCCATTTCTATGTGGGCAAGAGACTTGAACAGAAACTTCTCTAATGAAGACAGGCATGTGGCCTACAAACACATGAAAAAATGTTCATCATCCTTACTCATCAGAGAAATGCAAATCAAAGCCACTTTGAGATATCATCTAACGCTAGTAAGATTAGCCCACATCACAAAATCCCAAAACTACAAATATTGGCATGGTTGTAGAAAGAAAGGAATGCTTCTACACTGCTGGAAGGAATGCAAGCTAATACAACCTTTTTGGAAAGAAGTTTGGAGAACACTCAAGGAACTAAAAGTAGACCTACCATTTGATCCTACAATTCCTCTATTAGGTATATATCCAGATGATCAAAAATTATTTTAGGAGGGGCAGAGAAAGATGGCTGACTGGAAGCAGCTTCTGAGAAAGGCTCCTGTCCAAAAGGGAAGATAACCTCCAGAAACTGCGCAATTAATCTGAATACTGGGAGCCCAGCCTAGAGAGAGAAGTGATTATTGCGGGTCACCTCTGCTGAGACAGGCTGCGACTCCAAGAAAGCAAGCTTCAGGTTTTCTACAGACAAGTAGTGAACTATGGACCTCTTATCTCACCCCACGGAAGAGTGTTGTGGGAAGTGGGGTGTGCTTCCCCTGAGCACCATGGTGTGACTCTGAAAACTCTATTACTAGGCAGAAAAACTGAACTAAAGTTTTCCCCACCATTCTGAACTTATTTACAATTCACCCTTCCCCCCTTACCTGATGAACCAGAAGCCCAACCCCTGCTGAGACTGAGGGAGGAGGTCCCTGAGCAATGCCCCCACCCCTGTCTGCCAGAACAAGCGTTCCACTGGGAAAAGACTCTGGGGGGGGGCCACAGCGAGCCTCCCTCCCTCTGGCCAGGGAAGCCGCAGGCAAGTGCCTGGCCCTGTGCCCTGTGCTTGCTGGGCTTCCGCAGGCCCACTGACTGCTAGAGACTCTGATGGCGACTGCCAGGCCTCTGCAGGCCCAGCCCCAGCCAGGAACTACCCAGGTGACCGCGCGAACCTCCGCCTGGCACCCACAGGGCCTCTGCTGGTCTGCCCCTGGCCAGTAAATCCCCTGGCATCTATGCGGCCCTGCGCCCCAGCCTGGGGGACTTCCACAGGCCCATCTTCTGCCAGGAACTCTGCCAGCAACCACCAGGCCTCTGCAGGTCTGCCCCTGGACAGGACCTCCCCCGGCACATCTGCCCCTGGACAGGAACACCCCCAGCAACGGCCTGGCCCTGCACCCATGCTTGTCGGGCCCGCCATCTGCTAGAGACTCGGCCGGCAACTGCCAGGCTTCCACAGGTCCACCAGGGGCCAGGAACTCCCCCAGCGACTGTGCAGACCTCCGCCTGGCACCTGCACCTGCAGGGCCCCCGCCGGCCTGCCCCTGGCCAGTAAATCCCCTGGTGGCCTATGCCCAGAGCCTGCAGGGCTTCTGCAGGCCTGCCTTTTGCCAAGGACTCCGCCCACAACCGCCAGGCCCCTGCAGGCCCACCCCCAGCCAGGGACAGTCCCAGCAACTGCGTGGGCCTCTGCCTGGCACCCATGGAGCCTCTGCAGGCCAGTCTTCTGCCAGGGACTCTGCCAGCAACTGCCAGGCCTCTGTGGGCCTGCCCCCAGCCAGGAACTACCCCTGGCAACCACCCGGCCCTGCATCCCACTCTTGCCAGGCTTCTGTAGGTCTGCCTTCTCCCAGGGACTCCACCCGCGACCACCAGGCCCTCCAGCCAGGGACACTCCCAGTGACTGTGCAGGCCTCCACCTGGCACCCATGGGACTTCCACAGGCCAGCCTGCTTCCAGGGACTCTGCCGGCGACTGCCAGGCCTCTCTGCAGGTCCACCACCAGCCAAAAACTTCCCGGACAACCACACGGCCCTACGCCCACCACTTGAAGGGCATCTGCAGTCCTGCCTTCTCTCAGGGACTCCACCAGCAACTGCCAGGCCCCAGCAAGCCCACCAGTGGCCAGAGATTCCTCTGGTGACTGTGCAGGCCTGCATCTGGCACCTGCAGGGCCTCCAGAGGCCCACCTCCAACAAGGATCTCCCTTGGAAACCATGCGGACTTATGCCCCACACTTGCCGGGCCCTGAAGTCCCGCCTTCTGCCAGGAACCCCGCTGGTGACCGCCAGGCCCCCAAAAGCCTGCCCCTGGCAAGGAACTCCCCCAGCAACCACGTGCCCCCATGCCCTAAGCCTGCAGGGCCTCCGCAAGCTGGCCCTCTGCCAGGAACTTCGCTGGTGACTTCCAGGCCTCTGTAGGCCCGCTCACAGCCAGGAACTCCCCTGGCGATCACATGCCCCTGCGCCTGGCACTTCCAGAACTGTGTGCACCATCCCCCGCCCTGCTGCTGGATCCAGGGTTGCCACATTCTGGGTCTGCTCACACAACTAGAACTCCCTGGCTGGGGCAGTCACTCACTACAAGGTTCCAGCAACAATAGAGTGGTCCAGCCAGGGTCTAGTCCTCGAGAGACACCTTCCCAACTCTGAGGATGGCCAGACACAACAGTGAAAAACAATCATGGGGCAGAATCAATGGTAAAACTGTGGCAATATGAATAATCAGAGTTGACCAATTCCTCCAAGGAACAACAAGGCAGACACAGCACAAGATCTCCTGCATAGGCAAATGGCTCAGATGTCTGAAATCAAATTCAGAATCTGGATTGCAAATAAGATCAGCTGAATGGAAGAAAAGATGGAATTAGAATTTCAAGCAGTAATTCAAAAGATGACCCAAAAGATGTCTCAAGAATTCAACGAATTCAAAGACAAAATGACCGAAGATTCTGACACATTGAGACAAGAAGTTGCACCCTTAAAGATCTGAGAAAATGGCTGGGCGTGGTGGCGCACGTCTGTAATCCCAGCGCTGTGGGAGGCCGAGGCGGGTGGATTCCTAGCGCTCACAGTTCGAGACCAGCATGAGTGAGCCAGAGTAAAAGACCCCGTCTCTACCACCAACACACCACCAA
>CAUYRH010045794.1:0-59166 GCA_963574655.1 Perodicticus potto
CTTATATGTTTTTTTTTTTTTAATTATCTTTATCATTAAATCATGGCTGTGTATAATAGTGCAATCAAGGGGTACAATGTGCTGGTTTCATATACAATCTTAACTATTTTCATCAAACTGATCAACATAGCCTTCCTGGCAATTTCTCCGTTATTATATGAAGACATTTGTATTTTGCATTTAGCAAGGTTCGCCTGTACCCTTCTAAGATGCATCGTAGGTGTGGCCCACCAATTACCCTCCCTCCGCCCCAACCTCCCCTCTCCCCTCACTACCCTTGCCCCTTTCCCTATATTCTCATTTTATAGTTGGGTTATACCATTCATACGACAGCTATAAGTTTAGCACAGCCTAACTGTGCTGTTTTCATAAACTCTACAGTAATGTAAGTAAAATGTCTTAGGCTTCACATTCACTCACCATTCTCTTACTGACTCACCCAGAGCAACTTCCAGTCCTGCAAGTTCTGTTCATGGTAAATGCCTTATATGGGTGTTCCATCTCTTATCTTTTATACTGTATTTTTACTGTGTAGGTTTAGACACATTTAGATACACATGTAATTGCCGTTATATCACAACTGTTCTGTATTGTAGAGTCTTCCCAGTTGTTATCACATTCAGATGAGGTCACACTGGCTAAGGCTAGGCCCTAAATCCAATTTGGTGTCCTTAAGTAATACTTAAGGACACAGAGGTATACAGAGAGAGTCATGTGATGATGAAGGCTGCAAGTCAAGGAATGCCAAGGATTGCCAGCAACCACCAGAAGCAAGGAGTGACAAGAAAGGATTCTTCCCTAGAGCCTTTAGAGCAGTGGTTCTCAACCTTTCTAATGCTGCGCAGCCCTTTAATACAGTTCCTGTGGGTCGCGACCCACAGGTTGAGAACCATTGCTTTAGAGGGAGCATGGCCCTGTCAGCACTTGAATTTCTGATTTAGCCACCTGTGGTAATTTGTTGTGACAGCCCTTGTAAACCAATTCCCCCCATTTATAAAAGTTTACATTTCGTGATTATGAATGACTTAACTTTTTATAACAAGAACAATACAAACACATAACAAATCACAAGATTTTTAAGTGACCATCACATGTGTCAAAGGTGTTAATTGGGTTTCCAGAATGTTGCTTTGAATGTTTCTATTGATCACAGAAGAACTGGTGTTTCTGGAAATTGTTAGAGTGGGCAAATTTTCAAACATTGTTCTCTGTTTGCATCTCTTCCTAAACGCCTGTTTTCCAAGCATCTTGTTGTTCTAAGTGTGTTCTCTCTATTTGGTGCTGGTGAGATTTTGCATAGCAGTGATGATAAATGAAGAAAAGAGGTACACATCTTAGGCACTGTCTGCATGTTTTTTTTGTATTGTATATGTTGCATACATTTTATTTACATTTATTGCATGAATATGCACCTTATATTTATTCTGCATTTAAAATACATTGTAAAAGATAGTGGTACACCTTTATAGGGCACTTAACATGAGTAGAGCTTGCAGGACTAGAAGTTGCTCTAAATGAACCAGTGAGTGAACGCGAAGGCCTAAGGCATTACTGTACACATATAAAAATGTCTTTTCATATAATCATGGCCAAACTCTCTTCTAGCTCCTGTTTCTAGTGAATAAGAATGATCCCTTAGTTTTAATTAACTCTGTGGGTGTCAAAATTAAAAAACAAAAAAATGTAATGAAGCAAAACTCCAAAAACCTTAAACTTTATGTAGATGGCTCTGAACTTCTGACAGTTGTGGCCAGTATATACACATTTCAATGAAATCTGACATTTAAAACTGTTCATATACCACCTGTTTTTAAAAACAGCTTTATTGGGATTTAATTGGTATACAAGAAAACCACACATATTTAAAGTGTACAATTTGGTAAATGTTGAGAAATGAATATAACCTTGAAACTATCACTGAAAATAAGGTAGTGAACATATTCTTTATCCCCTACACGATTTCTTACATCTTTTTGTATTCTTTCCCTTCTGCCCCTGCCATAAACTCAGCCACTGGTTTGCTTTCTGTCACTATAGATTATTTTGCATTTGCCAGTCTTACATAAAATAGAATCATATAGTATATATTGTATTAATCTGATTTCTTTCAGAAATTATAATTTAGAAATGTATCCATGTTGTACTGTGTATCAATATTCATTTCCTTTTATTACTAAGTAGTATTCCTTTGTACGGATCCATCATGGTTTGTTTATCCTTTTACCTGTTGGTAGTCATTTGGACTTTTTACATTTTCGGTTTTTAGCTATATACAGATAATGATGCTGTGAACATTTGTGTATAAGTACTGCATGGACATATTTTTTCTTGTCTCTTGTGTAAATGCCCTGGAATGGAATGGCTGGATCATACATATTACATAGGTGTTGGTACTGTTTGTTCCAGTTCTTTCTGATGGCTTTTACCTTGGCTGCAGTTGATTGATTTGTGCACATTCATGGGCTGATGAGTCCTGTGCTCAAGAGAGTGTGCTTTGCAGATCTGTCATGAACTCTAGCTGCTTTGTCTTCCCAGACCTTGTCTGTTCTCACTAGAAGTTCTTACAAGGCAGTAAGTTTGGAAAGTTGCAAAGGTGTGCTTGTTTCCTGTCCTTTAGGGATCATTGTACTTGGTTGCCTGTTATCCAGTGCCTTAAAACCATATGTAACCTCCCCCCCCCCCCACACACACCATTTAGGCAGGAGAGGGTACATTTTGGATGGCAACAGAAGTTCAGAATTTACATACTTTTCTTGAATTACTACACTTTACATTTTATACGTACATATTCCATTGTGTTAATATGCTATTTCCCATTCATTCCTTTGTTCTAGATTTTAATTTTCTTACTAGCATTAAACATGCACTTTTTTCCTATTTAGGATTATTTATTGTAGAACTATATCTTATACAATGTTCACTATTTGGGTGATCAATACACTAAAAACCCAGACATCATTGCTGTCCAAATTTATCTGTGTAACCAAAAAACACTTGTATCCCTACATCTATTGCAATATGATTTTGTTAAAGTTGTTTTTAAATGCAATAGGAGAAAAGGAGATCAACAAAAATATATTTATACTTTTTAAATAATATTTTTACCGAAGTAGTTATCTTTACTGATTGATGGCCTTTATTTCTTCATGTGCATTTGAGTTATTATCTAGTGAAGATAATACATATTTTAGCCTGGGGAATTTATATATATTAGCCTGGGGGATTTCCTTCAGTCTTTGTTGTAGGACAGGTCTGTATATTAGTCTCAGTTTTTTTTTTTTAATTTTTGTTAAATCATAATTGTGTACATTGGTGCAAAAAATATGGAACGCTTCACGAATTTGCGTGTCATCCTTGCGCAGGGGTCATGCTAATCTTCTCTGTATCGTTCCAATTTTAGTATATGTGCTGTTGAAGCAAGCACTATTAGTCTCAGTTTTACTTTAAATGTAACTGCATGTTAATTTCTTTTTGTGCTAAAATTGTATGTTTCATAAAATATTTTAGTGATAACAACAAAAAGAAGAAATACAGAATTATTCCTAAAATAGGTTAATAGGTTAAAGGGTATAAGCTAATTTTTATGTTGTACCACATAAATTTATAAAATTTCTTATAATTTAGTATGCTTTAGTCTTCCTTCCTTCGTTCCTCCCTCCCTTCCTTCTTTTTTTTTTTTGAGACAGGGTCTTTTTCTGTTTCCTGGGCTAGAGTGCAGTAACACCATCATAGCTCACTATAACCTTAAATTCCTGGACTCAAGCCTCTTAAGTGGCTAGGATTAGGAATGCACCACCATGACTGGCTAAGTTCTCTATTTTTTTGTAGAGCCAGGGTCTTGCTATGTTTCTCAGGCTTGTCTTAACTACTCCTGACCTCAAGCAGTCCTCCCAGCTCTGCCTCCCAAAATTCTAGGATTATAGGCATGAGCCACCATGCCCAGTCATAATCCAGTTTTCTTTTGCCACTATTCTTACATTAACAGGACCTGAAAATGGTCTTGATTTGCATATGGTATTGCTAGTAAGGATGTCCATTTTTTTAATGTAATGATTTGCCATGTTTTATTCAACTTTGTGTAAACATTCATCATCTTTGATTAAAGTAGAATAATTTATTGGCTGCATAGTTTCACTTTTCTTGTGTGGCTTTTTTTTTGAGACAGAGTCTCCAGCTGTCACCCTGGATAGAGTACAATGGCATCACTGCTCACAGCACCTCCAATTCCTGGGCTCAAGCGAGTCTCCTGGTTCTGCTTCCCAAGTAGCTGGGACTACAGTAGGCGCCCGCCACAACACCCAGCCATTTTTTGGTTGCAGCCATCATTGTGGTTTGGCTGGCCCGGGCTGGATTCGAACCCGCCAGCTCAGATGTACGTGGCTGGCGCCTTAGCCCGTTGAGCCACAGGCGCCGAGCCTTGTGTGGCTTTTATGAGTTTCATTGTTTACTTTCCTGTATTTGGATATTTTATTTTAAAAATACATTTCACTTTATAGAAGTTTTTTATGTTTATGTTCTTGAACATTGGTCTTGCTACTGATGTTACCAGTTTATATAGTAAATTTGTTATTTTTCCATAACTGAGCTTAAATCTTTCCTAAATCTTCCTTTATCCTGTTCCCATTTATTTATTTGTTTAATGCTTCAGTCTAGGATACAAGTGGAAGTTTATTGCAGTGCCTTGAAACAAATAACATTTTTTTTAGACATAAACTCTCTTGGTATAGTTAGAATTGGTGTCCCATCTCCTTTTTGTTCATCCCAAACTATTCTTCTCAAACTGCTTGTTGAAAGCTTGTTTTTTTTTTTTCCTTTCAACCAGTCACATAGATATTTAAGAGCCTACTGAAGTTCAAAAATTTCCTAGTCACAAAACATCTAGTGCCTAGTGTTGTTTGGTGCATAAGTTTAATAGTCTCTGACAATTGGCTTTAATATGGACATTGCTACATGTTCCCTGAGGTGTGAAAGATGTCTGGAATCCCCCTGAGGTTAATTGTCTTCGTTAATTTATATATAAGCACATATGCAAAGTTGTGTGTGGACATAGGTTTGATGCGTACCACATTTGTTGATGGCACTCCCTCTAGGTGCCAGACACTACTGTTAAGTCTCTTCTATCTGTTTTGTGTTGCTATAACAGAATACTGGGGGCTAGGTAATATACAGAGTGTCCATAAATCACACACGAACTTTATGGATTCCCTGTATAAAGAAAAGAGTTTTAGCTCAGGATTATGTAGGCTGAGAAGTTCAAGGAGTGTGGTGTCATCATCAGCTTTTGATAGCTTTCATGGTATATCACAAAATGATGGGAAGTCAAAGGGAAAATAGACACAGGCAAAGAGGAAAACCCTGAGGGGAGTCCGAGCACTAGAGGTAACTAATGCAGTATTATCAGGCAGCAGACTCACTATGTAAAGGACTCCAAGCCATTCATGAGCCATCCACCCTCCTGAACCAGTCAGATTCCCTTAGGCCCCATTTCAACTTGAGTATTGGTGGAGACAAATCCTAGCATAAGTACTTGACAAATATTTGTAGGTTTAGTTCTAATAGTGTGACTGAAAGGACTTACTATTTCCAGTTACAGACTAAGAAAATAGAGACACAAATAGTTCGATAAACTTGCCCATAGATAATGAGACTAGTAAGTGGTCAGCTAGTAAAGTTTGGGTGAAAAAATGTATTATCTGAGACTGTTCCCTGTTTTCAGTCTGTTACTGCAGTGTAGATAAAGAAGAGAAGCATGAATAGCTAGAGACCTATGTATTTATTGAAGCTAAAAACTAGTCATAAAAGTTCACAGTGGTCAAAGAGTACAGGTTTCATGATCATAAGCAGATAGGATTCTGCCTAATGTACTTACCTTTAAGTGTGAAAAAAATGGTGTTTACATTATAAAACTTGAATGATAATACTGCAATTATACTCATATCAGCTAGGTTTTCTTTTGAAATCGAAGATACTATTTCATAGGAAATTGAACATGGTTAGGATTATAATCTGTATCATTTTAATATAAATTTACTATTGTACATAATAGAAGCTTACTGATCTATGTAATGATCAGGCATTTCTAACTCTACTTTCTAATCATTGCATTAATTTATATTGACTGTTTCGTGTTTTGGCCAGACGGGCATGAAGTCCTCATCTTATTGCCTCCTGTTCTGTTGTTCTAGGGCAGAACCTGGTAAAATCTAAGTAATTAATTTATTTGTTTGAGTTGACTTTAAATACATGGCATAGCTGTTGGACTTGCTTTAATAAAAGAAGCAGCTAATTTTCCTCACGATTTTTATGTGCCAACTTTACTTATTGAAACTAAAGTCTATTTTTATTTAACCTTTCTTATTTGGTTTAAAATCTAGTGTTTTGGTTTTAAGAAAATAATACATAATAGGGTAGCAATACTTTATATTTTTATTTTAGATTAATATAAGGGTTTATACAATTAGGTTACATTGTTTACACTTCTCCGATGATTAGGGACAATCAACATTTTTTCATGTGTTTGTTGGCCATTCAACTGTCTTCTTAGGGAATATTCTGTTCGTGTCCCTTACTCAGTGATCCATGGGATTGTTTGCTCTTTTCTTGTTGATGATTTTGAGTTCTCTGTAGATTCTAGTTATTAGGCCTTTGTCAGATTTGTAACATGTAAATATCTTCTCTCATTATGAAGGTTGTCTGTTTGCTTTAGTTGTTGTCCCCTTAGTTGTGCAGAAGATTTTTAGCTTGATCAGGTCCCAATTATTCATTTGTGTTGTTGGTTGCAATCACCAGTAGGGTCTTCTTCATAAAATCTTTTCCTAGGCCAATGTCATGAAAATTTTCCCCACACTTTCTTTGAGAGTTTTTATTATTTTGTGTCTTAGATTTAAATCCTTTGTCCAACATGAGTCAATTTTGTAAGTGATAAGAGATAGGGGTCCAGTTTCAGTCTTTTACATGTGGCTCTCCAGTTTTCCCAGCACCATTTATTAAATAGGGATTCTTCTCTTCAGTGTATGCTTTTGTTTGGTTTATCAAAGATCAGATGCAGCTGGTTTCATCTTTAGGTTCTCTATTCTGTTCCATAGGTCTGTCTCTATTTTTGTGCCAGTACCGAGCTGTTTTGATTACTATAGACTTGTAGTATAACCTGAAGTCTGGTAACATGATGCCTGCAGATTTCTTTTTATTTCTTAGAATTATGTTGTCCATTTGGGTTTTTTCCTGGTTCCATATGAAATAAAGAACTATTTTTTCAAGTTCTTCAAGAACTATTTTTTTAAGTTCTTCAAAGTATGATGTTGGTGATTTAATGGAGATTGCATTAAATTTTTTGATCACTTGGGTAATATGGACATTTTAACAATGTTGATTCTTCCCAGCCATGCACATTTGTTAATGCCTTCTGTTACTTCTTTTCTCAGCATTTCATTGTTCTCTCTGTAGAGATACTTCACCTCCTTTTTAAGGTATATTACAAGGTATTTCATTTTCTTTGAGGCTACTATGAAGGGAATTGTGTCTATGATTTGATTCTCAGCTTGACTGTTGTTGATGTATATGAAGACTACTGATTTATGGGCATTGATTTTATATTCCAAGACATTATTGTAATTCTTGATCACATCCAAGAGTCTCGTGGTTGAGTCCCTGGCATTTTCTAAGTGTAAGGTCGTATCATCAACAGAAAGAAAAATTTGATTTTCTATGTCCCCATCTGGATACCTTTGATTTTCTTCTCTTGCCTGATTGCATTGGCTAGGACTTTAGTGCTATGTTGCATAGTAGTGGTGATAGTGGACATCCTTGTCTGGTCTAAATGGAAATACTTTCAGTTTTACTCCATTCAGTGCGATGTTGGTTGTGGGTTTATTGTAAATGCCTTCTATCAGTTTAAGAAATGTCCCTAGAAATTTGCTTATTTCTTAAGTCTTATCAGAAAAGAATGTTGAATTTTGTCGAATGCTTTTTCTGCATCTATCAAGAGGATCATATGGGCTTTGATTTTGCTTTTATTTATGTGGTGAATTATGTTTATGTATTTGCATATGTTGAACCAGCTTTGCATCCCACTTCAAATTTTTTTAATATGTAGCTGTATTCCATTGGCTAGGATTTTGTTGAATATTTTTGTGCTAGTATTCATTAATGATATTGTTCTGTAGTTCTCCTTTTGGACGGGTTATTTTATTTCTTTGCTTTTTTTGTTGTTGTTGAAGCAGAGTCCCAACCTATGCCCCTGAGCAGAATGCAGTGGCGATGTAGCTCATTGCAACCTCAGACTTGGGCTGTAGGCATCCCACTGCCCCAGTCTCCGGAAGCTGCTGGGATTACAGGCACTCGTAGTGGTGCCCAGCTGGGTTTTTCCATTTTTTTTTCATGAGTCAGGGTCTCACTCTTGCTCAGGCGAGTCTTGAACTCCTGAGCTTAAGCAATTCTCCCTCCTCTGCCTCCCACAGGGCTGGGATTACAGGTTTGAGCCACTGTGCCCAGCTATAGTTCTCCTTTTTATTTTGGGTCCTTTCCTGGTTTTGGTATCAGGGTGATATCTGCTTCATAGGAGGAGATGGGAAGGGTTCCTTCTTTCTACATGTTTTAGAATAGGGTCTACATTATAGGTGCAAGCTCTTCTCACCCAGACTTTACTTGCTACCACTTATTAGTGTCATTATCTTGGGCAAGTTTGCTGAATTATTTGTGCCTCTGTTTTCTCAGTTTGTGGCTGGAAATAAGAAGTCCTTTCAGTCACACATTATTAGAATTAAACCTACAGACTCAGCGCCCGTAGCTCAGTGGCTAGGGTGCTGGCCAAATACACTGGGGCTGGCAGGCCTTGCGATGTGGTGGGCGCCTGTAGTCCCAGCTACTTGGGAGGCTGAGGCAAGAGAATCGCTTAAGCCCAAGAGTTTGAGGTTGCTGTGAGCTGTGACCGCCTGGCACTCTACCCAGGAGCCATATAGTGAGACTCTGTCTTTAAAAAAAAAGGAAATTCAACTTTCAAATGTTTGTCAAGTACTAACGTGTGAATCCAGTTATTATGTCATTTAGACATTAAAGTATGGGGCGGGTGGTATGAAGCAGTGAGTATTTCTTCTAAGCAAAGGGTTGTGTTCACTCTCTTAGGCGGGAGCTTACACAGCTTATACAGACAAAGCCCCATTTAACTGTAGCTTAGAACAGAAATTTCTGCTCAGGGACCAATTAGTTTTAAGAACTTTATGGCCTTTGCCCTTTGGTATGTGTGGGTACAGGGAAAGCACATTCCCCTTTACTCCTATTGTCACCTACAGAATTGTGATACATTTCTTCTATAGTCTGCTGCATGTTCTCCTCCTGATTTTTAGTCACCAGGGCCTTTTTCATCCTCATTGACAAATAATGAATTTTATAACTCTTAGGTTAAGAAGTTATCCACTGACCCAGCTTGTTACGCGGAGAGTTAAAGTTGTTGCTGCTTCATTTTATGATCAAGGCTTGCTGTACTCTCCTGCCTACCTCCCCACAACAAATGGAAACAAATTGCTGAACAGAGGAAATGCAGCCTTCTTGTGGCAGAAGAAATCAAATTCAGGAGAAAACTATTATCGTTGCTATACTAGTATTGTAGCACTATATGCAAAATATCATATGGAGTCAGCAGAAATAGATGTTGAAAAATTCTCAGGAAGAGTTGGTGAAGTTCAACATTAGGGAGGATTTGGTAGAGTGAATAGATTCTTTGGAGCATAGACTTGGGTATCCACCCTTCTTCCTTCTCCACTGGATAAATGGAAGAAGGGGTTTGGTTGTCCATGTTTGGGGATAGAGGCAGGAGCTGGGAATGGGGCAAGTAGTAGAGCTTATGTTACTAAAGGAGATGGATATTATGTGGTTGATTTCCAAAAAAATGTAGCTATAGTATATTCTACAGGAGAAAGTATTTTAAAGTATACAAAGACAAAAAATGTTTGCCAGTTTACAAATGAAAATCGTTTGATTTTGGAGATTTTTGTTTTCACTACAGTATTGAGGTTTTTACAACAGCAGAGCACATGAATGAATGAGAAAGATACTGTATTTCTGTTGTCCATTATCTGTTCCTCTACCTTTTACCTGGGAGGTAGCACTAAAACCTTGTTAAAATTAGATGCTCTCCTTTCTTCACAGCCACACTGGCTCAGCCTCGTGGCTCTGTTGGGCTTTCTCAGAAGTTAGCATTTGCCCTCCTATTAGGCGTCTCATTCACTACATAGGATTTCTTGACCTTAACCGGTCAAATTGGCCACCCCTTTGCCAGTCCCATTTACTAGTGTTTACAAAATGCTTGCCTAGTTGTCATATAGTGATTTCTGAATTGAATACCGTAGAAAGAGAACAGTTTATAGTCAGACTGACAAAGAGTTTCTGTCACTTAGGAGATGATTAACCTTCACTGAGTTGTTTAACATCTTGGATGTCTGGTTTTCTGGTCTGTAAAATGTTGACTTCTTAATCTATGTGAATATTAAATGGTCTCACATAGTGCCTATGTACATTAGGCATTCAAATGTTAACATAGTTATTTACTAATTATTGTTGTCACTAAAGCTTATTTAGTAGCTCTGAGCTCATTTTGTTTTTTTTGTTTGTTTATTTGTTTTTTTCCGTAGAGACAGAGTCTCACTTTATTGCCCTTGGTAGAGTGCCATGGCATCACACAGCTCACAGCAACCTCCAACTCCTGGGCTTAGGCGATTTTCTTGCCTCAGCCTCCCGAGTTGCTGGGATTACAGGCACCCACCACAATGCCCCGCTATTTTTCTGTTTTTGCAGTTCGGCTGAGGCTGGCTTTGAACCTGCCACCTTTGGTATATGGGGCTGGCGCCCTACTCGATGAGCCACAGGCGCCGCCCTCTGAGCTCATTTTGGACCCCCAAATAAGAAGGTGCCTAAAGCAGCCTTTAGCTTTTCATTTGTTGTACATCTGCCTCACCTAACTGAGAGCTGCTAGCTGCTCTCTTAGGTCTGATAGATTTTTTTTTTTCTTTTTTTTTTTATAGAGACAGAGTCTCACTTTATCACCCTCAGTAGAGTGCTGTGGCATCACAGCAATCTCCAGCTTTTGGGCTTAAGCGATTCTCTTGCCTCAGCCTCCCGAGTAGCTGGGACTACAGGCGCCCGCCGCAACGCCTGCCTATTTTTGTTTTTGTTTTGCAGTTCGGCCAGGGCCTGGTTTGAACCCGCCACCCTCAGTATATGGGGCCAGTGCCCTACTCGCTGAGCCACAGGCGCCACCCCAGGTCTGATAGATTTTTTCCTATTGAAAACATACTAATAATCTTGGCTTTCATTTTGAATCACCTATTTTCAGGTGTCACTTTAAGTTGCTATGTTATGCTAATGCCTAATAAATAATCTGCTTCCTAATTAGTCCATATGTAATAAGGCAAGGTACACCTGCATACTTGCATGTCACATTTTCTATGCAAGAAACCCTCAGCTCAGCTTTGCACCATGGGGGCATTGTTATAGAACATAGAGAAATCTGTTCTTTCACTGATATGAATGGTAGTGACATATTTCACTAGAGTAAGTCATAAAAGCAAGGAATACATGGTTGTTGGAGTCATTTAGAATTGGTTTGGACAGTGTGCTGTTTAACACAACACCTTTTGAGTATTTTTGGTCCTTGTTACATCTTTCCTCTACCACTTGATAGCCTTCTAAATGGCCTCCTTATTTCTAGTTGTTACCCCCTCTTATCCAGTTCTATATATGGCTTCCAGATTAATATTCCTGAAATATACTTCTGATTCTGCCATTCTCCTTATCCTCCACTTTAAAAAGCTCATTTCATAGAGAAAAAGGTAAAATTCCTACTAAAGTTCTGTGATGTGGCCTGACCTTCCAAGCTCATTCCTGTATATTCTGTTTACTTTTAGAGTGCCTCTTACCAGGGAGAAATTAGAAATGTGTAGGGACCCTTTTTGTGTGCATGCACTGGGAACACTTAGTGGATGGAGGTCAAAAATCCTAAATGGAACTGTCCTGCCTATTGGAGATTTGACCTAGCCAGAATGGCAGGGGTGTACCCATTGAATAGTTCAGCACAAGTTCCCTAAATTGGATTTGCGGTTTTCCATACATGCTTTATGCATTCTTTCCTGTTTACATTTAGTAATCTCTCTCCTGCTTGGATTGCTGTTTCCCCTTATCTGTGGTACAGTGTTATGGACTTTTCAATATTAAGGCAGGCAGGGCCATCTCCATGATGCTTCCTTAGATCTTTGAGTCAGAAGTAATCTCTCCTGCTGAGCTGCTATAGTACTTTATCCATATCTTGTTTTATGGTTCCATTTTTCTCTTTTGCATTGTAGGCACATATCTCATCTCCATTACTCAACTTTTAACTCCTTTCTAAGTAGGATGCTTGTTTGATTCATTTTTATATTCCCAGATGGGGCCTTACAGGTCAAATACACTTGTTTTGTGTTGATGTAGGTCGATTTCTGCCTTAAAGCAATGGCAAGTTTTGGAATTGTTTGTTACTTGAGAATCCTCACTAACAGGGACTGAACAATTTTGCAGTAGTTTTGGTTTCTCATATATCTTATGTGTTTCATAATCATTTTCCTATCACACTGACTAAAGTATGGTAGTGGCTAGTTGTGCAATCTAGCTAGCATGTGTAACAGTGAGAATATTTCATGCATAGTAGGATCATATTCTTTGGCAGAAGCAGTAAGATGGGTGCCTTAGTCAGAATTCTTTTCACCAGTTAGCGTAAGGGAGTTTCAGTACCAAAATTGTCTGAGCCTTTTCAAGTACATGGGTCTAGTTTTACAGATACATGTATCATGTGATGCCTAGCGAGGCTAATTTGTCCAAGGCAACAGTATGAATCCCAAGAGAAATAGTTCATCGTTGTTGTATTTCTGCCTTCTTTGACATCTCAAATTTGGACTTCAAATCACCCACCTCTTCAAAGATAGCTTCCTTTGCAGCTTTTCTTCGTTTACATAATGAAAGCTTGTCTTAGTGTTCTCTGTTTAGGGTTTAGCCCACTAACTGTAATGACACCATTGGTGTTTCTTACCTCTTTTGCTAGAATTGTTTCAATGCCTTAATATGCAAATTAGATAACAAGAAGAAGAAATCCTTCATTTTAGGTCCCTTTTTATCCAGTTAGAGCAACTGGCAATCTAGTTCCTAAAGAATGGGTTTCCTAATACACCAGGGATTTAATTGCCCAATGTGTCCTATGGCAGAAAAGTGAGTTCTTTATTATTTTGGGCAGCATTTAGAATTCTACTGAGGTACAGAAAACTCAAGTTTTATGACCTCTTTGTTAGGCTGCACTGCAGAGACACTGTAATATTGCCTAGTCAGTGAGAAAAATTACTGGGTTTGTTCTGTGAGACATTGAAGAATAAAACTAGGATCAGATATATGGGAACATACGTCCGCCTAATGTGAAAAAAAAATGACTTTCTAAGAAAGATGTTCAATGAGAGGGTGGGTTGCTTCCAAGAGGAGGTTATAGTTTCTTTTTATTGAAGATGTTTAAGAATGAGCCAAATAATCTTATGTTAGAAATGTGGAGGGGATTTGACAATACATAGAAGGCCAGACTTAAAAGACTTGCAAGTTCTTATCCAACCCACAGACTATGTGAGTCTGTGGTGTTATGAAAAGAAAGAGGTGAATTAGTTCACTGCAGAAATAATACTTTATTCCATACATTGATTACAAGTGACTTAGCTGGTTTATATTGAAGCTCCCCACACTAAGTAGTAGCGATCCTTCCTTTTTCATTGTACTAATTGATATAATTGAACTCCAGAATTCATCAAGAAAAATCGAAACTCGTTTATTGCCTATGATACTGAATTTCCTTTATAATTGTAACTCATCCCAGTTATGCCAGGTTTCTGGGATGGAGATGATTTCAACCACAGCAGCAGTGTTTTGACTCTGTAGGAATCAAGAAAGGAAGAAGAAACTTTTTTGCCCTTTTCTTTTTTTCATTTGGAATAGAAATCCATAACTGAACCTTATTTAATGGTTTGATTTATAAATCCTACTTTTTAACTAAGGAAAGTCTTTTCGCTAACCTTAGTGCAAATTAGCCAGTTGCTTATATATTTGATAGAGATTTCCCTTATTAATAATTAAAGTAAAAGCAATCATAATGAAATGTCATTCTAGTAATAATGAACATGTTCGAAAGCATGTTCAGATTTGTAATCTCATAGAAAGATAGGAATAATTACCTGAATTGTTTACAGTAGACATTTTACAGAAGAGAAGCCCAAGATACTAAAATCAGGTAATTATTTATCAGGACCTGGTCCAGATTTCCTCTTTCCATTTACAACAAGTTCCTACATATGTTTAGCCTGGGTTTATTATACCATTTATCTAAGTGGTGACCAGTTCTTTTTAAATGTCTTCACAATCAAGCAGTCATATATGTGATTCTACTCAAGGTTGCATATCTTTGAGAAGGCAGAAATGGTTTCATGCCATGCTTGGCTGGATACCGGTAACTATTCTTGGTCTAGTACTTTATTTATTTGTCTGATTTCCTGTTGCTCCTTGATTGTTTCTCCCAAGGAAGGGAGATTAATGTAAACACATTGACCTTCTTTGTGGTTGTTGAAGATGATCACAGTTAAGGTCTGATTTTCCAGAGAGAAAAAGGAAGTTAATTTAATAGCATCTTAATTAGAATAGTGGTTTCTGTGATATATGTTCATGAGTTTAAAAAGCAGTCCTGAGGTCCTACATTTCCCACGTTGGCCTGCACGACCCTTTGCCAGGGACTCTAATAAGATAGTGGTCCTCAGATGAGATGTTTATTTTCTTTGATGCTAAGACATCTTTAAGCAGCCCTAGGAGCTTATTTTTCTATTTAAACCTCATTCTGTCATAGGTTACAATACTTTGAGGGCAGAAATGGGTTATTAGTTTGCTGAAAATAGAATTTAATTGGCTACTGTACAGAGTAATGATTTTTAATTTGGCAAGAGAGTCATGATTCAATCAGCCTATTAGATTTTTAAAGTGGTATGGAAGTTAGAGAAAGTAACTAAAACCTCACTTGGAACACTTTGCTCCTCCTTCTGCAAACCTGGGCCATTGACCTCTGTGTGTGATGATGGGTTGTATACATTCTGACCATCGCGAGTAGATAGGGGAGCTTGGGGTGGGGAGAGTGGGACAGGAGTATCTGCCCTACCACTGATCCTTTTTACTGGCCTTGTCTGAGTTTTTCAACTGCCATAGTTTGTTTATGCCAAAGAAATGATAGAAAACTAGAAACTAAAACTGCTCAGCAAGTGCATCATTATCTTGCTCCCTATTTTGATATTAGGAAAGAGAAGTATTGCACTTAGTGTAGTAATGTACATGGCCAGTGCTTTCCTTTTAAGTCCAACAAAGATAATGCAGGAGGGCAGGGACTCATGGTAAGATTCTGTTCATTGGAAATTGGGGAGAGGAATGAAGTCTGAATATATTTCCATTAAAGGGTAGTTATCACATGCCTTCTGAGGCATGTGTGAGTCATCTTCCAATATGGCACCCCTTTTCATTTGGATATGTAGAGCTACAGGTTACTGTTACCAGCAGATATTGAACCAGATGTGAAGTGAAGCCTCACAGCTATTACCTAAACTCAATATTCCTTATTCTATTTACTTCAGCATTTTTTAGATTTTTCAAAGCCTTGTTAGATATGAACAACTTGAGCCCATGGGGAACAGTTTTTCTCTCCATGGTGATTGACAAGATACTGGTCATCAGACAGTGATTAGCAGAATGTTTTGGTTCTTGTTTTCCCCTGATGAATATTGTGTTAACAGACCAATAGCAGATTTCTGCTACTGATGGATTTCCTTTCATTTTTAGCTTTTGTATGCTTGTACCTGTGGTAGAGAGGCTGGGTACTCTTAACACATTGATGATAAAGGTTACTAGGCTAATGGGATGGTTATAGGTCAGGCATGCTTGCTCATTTCTGGGACCCTTGTAGCAGCTGTACATGTAATTTAGTTTGAGTTTTCTTTGCTCATTTGCTGCATGAGACATTTCATGAGAAAAAAGAAAATTTTCCTCGTTAATTATCAAGTACTTATTGAGCACATACTGTACTTAGCTCTTTTTATATGCTTTATAAAATATCCACTAGTTTGGTCATGTCTTTAGTCGTGTTATAATTTGGACTTGGATAATTAGTGTACACTAAGGTGAAGACCTATACCAGTTATTTTACATTGACATTTTTATTGTGTTGCTAATAAGCATGTTAAATGGAAACCTCTGGGTTCCTAGATATTCATGGATCAATGCCAACACACCAAATGAATATTTCGAGGTATAAAGAAAAAGTGAACAGAAGTTACTATTGTTGAGTTTCTGCACACGGGCTATATTAACTGATTTAAGCTTCAGAGTATCATTTCACAACTTTTCCTCTCCCTATGGTTGAAACCTTCACCTCCTGTCTCATTTATTGCACAGGCCTTTCAGCTTCCCATTTCTTTCTTTTCTTTTTCTTCTTTTTTTCCAGCTCCCTGATTCAGGTGTCATTCTCTGCAGTCTATTGTCCCACTCAGTTGCTCATTTAGTCTTTGTAAAACTGAAACCACGTCTCCTTTCCCAAATTTTCTTTGTTATTATGTTCAGCAGGTCAGTATTTCTGTGGGGCAAACAATGCTAGGCCCTTCAGATTTGTCTGCTGGCTGTCCCTGTTAGCATTACCTCTAGTCTTGTTCCTTTTTGAACTCTCCATGCTTTCTCCCTCCCTCTGGAAAACTCTTAACTCATCCTTTAAGTTTGAAATTTGAGAGAAGTAACTCTCCCTTCTTCTGCTTCTGACATCCTTATTTCTTGAAAGAGTGAACAACTTATTTTCATAAAGTTTTTTTAAAAGTGTAATTTCAAGATAATGGACAGTTCTTCAATCCGAAATAATTTATAATAAATTCATCCAAGCCCAGACTCACCTCATTGTTATCCCTTTTTTCATTATGTGAGAATAGGGGAAAACTTCACTGCAGTTGTCCCTAGTTCATCACAGACTGTATCTCTGAACCTCTTGAGTAGATAATGAAGGTGGCAGAGAGGTTGGAATTGTGAGGATGTGAACTAAGTAGGTTCTATTTAGTGAAATGTTTTGGAAAAGAATGGTTTTTAGAGAAAGTCATGAGCAATAGGAAAGCAGAATGGCCCAAAGAATCTTGGTAATCAGGAAGTGGGGGTGGGGGGTGACTTAAAGGAACACATTTTGATTGACTAGTGGAAGGGAGGAAGGGAAGTCAAAGTAGAAATTAATTGGAGGATGAATAGCATAAAGAAACAAGGGCAAGATATGAAACCCTCCTTCAGGCTTCTTTAATGACTGCTACAGTTTTGTGAATTGATTCCTGATTATGCAGAGACAAAAGTAATATCGATTCATCTTGAGAATTTTGATGCATGCTAGTCAGAGAAGGAAAGAAAGAAAATTCTTGTACAAGTTTATTAGTGGTAAGATGACATACTTTAAGAAATATTAGCCACAGCTCGGTGCCTGTGGCTCAACGGGCTAAGGCGCCAGCCACGTACACCTGAGCTGGCGGGTTCGAATCCAGTCTGGGCCCGCCAAACAACAATGATGGCTGCAACCAAAAAATGGCCAGGTATTGTGGCGGGTGCCTGTAGTCCCAGCTACTTGGGAGGCGGAGGCAGGAGACTCGCTTGAGCCCAGGAATTGGCGGTTGCTGTGAGCTGTGATGCCACAGCACTCTATCCAGGGTGACAGCTTGAGGCTCAGTCTCAAAAAAAAAAAAAAAAAAAAGAAATATTAGCCATGATGACCATCGGGAAACTTGAGCCATTTAAGCATTTGGCCTAAAAGTAATAGAACAATTCAGTGTCTTTCTGGGTGACTATAATTGCTAGATGTTCGATAGTCATGAAATTTAGTTAGCATCTTTTGCTGTTGAATTGATTCTTAATGTTTATTTGCAAAACCTCAAATGTGTGTTAGAAGCCTTGAGTGCTTTCCCAGTTATCCATTGCATACTCTCTACATATGAAATATCAATTTTATAGGCTAGCAAAATGGTATTTAATGGTGGCTGACAAGATGATGTTTAAGGACAATGTGTATTGGATACTTAAATTTTTCTATTATCTGACTCTTGGCACAGATCATTGAATTTAAGTTGTACTGAGATTGCAGAAGATCTGGCTGCCTTAATAACCTCAGCTATGCTGCATGTTTATTTAGTTCCAAGACCTTCCTGTGCCTTCTGCTTTCTAAGCATGTACAAAAGAAAACAATTTTGGCTTCTACCTTCACATCTGCTTGTATTAGGAAAGATGTCTAAAAATAAGAGAGGGACGTTTTTCAGAGTGCTTCCCAAAGCCTGAGGCCTAGACCCTAGAGCAGACCATTTTTATGTGGTTAGTTGACATTTTTCCCCCCTTTTTTAAAGATTACTCTTTAATTATTCTTTTTTGGGGGGGCGGGTAGAGACAGACTCTCACTTTATGGCCCTGGGTATAGTGCCCTGGAGTCACTCAGCTCACAGCAACCCCCAACTCCTGGGCTTAGGCAATTTTCTTGCCTCAGCCTTCCGAGTAGCTGGGACTATGGGTGCCTGCCACAACACCCAGATATTTTTTTGTTGCAGTTTGGCCAGGGCCGTGTTTGAACCCGCTGCCCTCGGTATATGGGGCTGGCGCCTTACCGACTGAGCAACAGGCGCCACCCTCTTTAATTATCTTAAAGACCCAGGGTTTACCACATTTCAACTTCAACTTAAACTTTCAACTTATCCTTTGAGGGTAAGTTTGATAAATCTGGAGCTCTGTAAAGGATGGGCTGTTGTTTTATATCCATATCATTTTCTCTTGAATTTCATTTTAAATTGATCACTGTGTAGTTTAGGCATATGTGGTGTCCTCTTGATGGCTTCTTGGATAAAATAGTTCAGTTAGATAAGTAAATGAAATCGTCTGGATTATTGAGCATGACTCACTTAAAATCTCATTAGGAACAATTTCTCTGCCCACCCTTTGTTAACCATGTATTTTGTCAATTTGTAGTGCTTAACTTTTCCAAGCGTTAAAATAAACCATGGAGATCAGGATTTGGGGTAACAGCCCAAGACAAAGAAAAAGGCTTTCTTTACTATCTACTTTTTCCTTTGACTTGTTTCTGTTTTTTTCCTTGGAAACCCTTGCTATAAGTTTCTTAGATATTTGGGTTTTATTTTTTTAAAGAAAAGAGTGAGCACGTGAATTACAACTACAAGAAAGTTTGGAATGACTAAATGGATCTTCTATCATGTGTATAACCCACAGGAGCTGTCTGAAAAAGAAGCCTCTTTGTGATTGGTGCAATTTGCATATTTGCTTGTACTTTCTTTCCCATCTCTTTCTGGGTGAACATCTGGTACATACCTTAAATATCTAATCATTTTCCATCCTTCCATTGAAACACTTTCTACTTACTCCTCTGGCCCCTTACCACTCATAAATTCTTAGGTTATAACCTAGGCACAGAATCAGAAGGGATAATACCTGCAGTCATTTATTATTATATAAAGGTTCTGGAAAAATGGGATAAAAATGAGCAAAATCCTTCATGTTTTCTTTATCTCTTATATCTTCTCCTCTCTCAAAGAGTTTAACTTTACCGATGCTAAATTAAATAAAGAGATATTTTGAAGTCATTGAAAACGCAAAGGGAAAAAGTATAGTTTCTTATTAACATAATGTTCCTGGAATACTGCAAATAAAGTTGGTAAATCAATTTATGTTTTAGAAGCACTGGGAAAGTAACTGTGTAAAGAAATGATTTTTAAAATTTCTATATAGGGAGAAGAGTCTTTTATAACATGCATAATCACAGTATTTTTTTGTTGGAAATATTTTTTGCTGCAGTGCATTTTAAACAGTGTTACTTGATTTCTGTTTTGATTGATTGACATAATGGACAACTCAATGTTTGCTGAACATTATAGAAAATAGAGAAGACAATGTGATGTAATTTATCAAGTATGACCACCTGGTCATTTAGAGACTTAACATTATGTTCTTAGAAAATGATCTCAGGAAAGAAACTTCGTTGCTAAGACCCACAATTTAGCTGTTTCTAGTGAATTAGGGTACATTATTTTGTTGATACCTACCTGATCTGTCTGTTCAAAATCCCTATGGATAGGGTTCGATTAGTTTATATTTAAATTCTGATTTTGTAGGTTAAATAGAAGTTCTTGAAGAGACTGGAACAATTTAGAGCACCATTTGGAGGTACCATGAGGAAGGAGTTGGTATGGTAATCAGGCAGTAGCTTTGTCTTAAGATAACTGCATCTCTTTTGGCTGTTGATTTCCTCCCCACACCCCAAGGGGAGTGGTTGATTCTGGTGGAGGTGAAGGCAGGGCACCAGTTCTTACTGCCGCCTCATCAGTCTAGTTCTCTCTGGCATTTCTAGTTTTTCGGAGTATGGGACACATACTCCGAAAGCCTTTTAATTTCAAATCAAAAGCCTTTTGATTTCAGGGCTACATGACTTTCTTGGTAATAATGGGATGTTGATTATTCATTTGATTGCTTTGAGGATCTATTGATTAGTATTGATGTTTTAATGTGTCACAAGTATTTCCTTCCTGTTAACTGCCTGCAGATACAGGGAACTTTTGAAATTTGTTTCTTTGTTCCATTTCTTACTCTTCTCTGTTCTGACTTTTCTTCCTCCCTAGTTCACAATTTGGATTAAAACTTTAACAGTTTAGGCCTAAAAGACATAAGACATTTATATGACTGTAGATTTATTACGTTTACTTTTTGTTTTTGTTTTTGTTTTTTTTTTTTTTTTTTAGGCAAAGACTTTATTTTTAATGTGTGTTTAATTAAAGATTCTTATTTCCCTTTTTCATTGATATGTAATGATTTGTACATATGTATAGGGCACATGTGATATTTTGTTACAGGTATAGAAAGTGTAATGATCAAGTAACGCTATTTAGGGTATCCATCACCTGGAGTACTTACTATTTCTCTGTGTTGAGAACATTTCTAGATATTTTATAGAAGACTTTTTAAAAAATTTTATTCAAATTAATATGAGACTGTAATTTTTAGGTTACATTGTTCTCACTTCCAGGGTAAAGTTCCATTTGTAGAAGAGGGGGCGTGTGATATACCCTCACAGTATGCACATTAGGTGAGATCCCGCCTCCTGCCCTCCCTCCTTCTGCCAAATGCCCTCCCCCCCACCCACACTTCCTTCTGCTCCTGAACTGGACCACATTAGTGTTTTATTGTTCTTAGGAACATGTAATTGTTTATATATTGATTTCATATTAGTACGGAGTACATTGGATATTTATTTTTCCATTCTTGGGATACTTTACTAAGAAGAATATATTTCAACTCCATCCAGGTAAATGTAAAAGATGTAACATTTTTGAAAATGAACTGTTACAGGTTTCTTTCCATTTTTAAGGTTTTCCAAATCGTGCCACTATCTGTGCAGACTGACAAACACTAGGGGGTGGGGAAGACAAGAAAAGTTACATTCATCAAAACATTTTCCAAAGTGATGGATCTAACTTCTGTTTTCTTTCTGTGACCTGATTTAATGGAGACATTTCCACCTCAAAGGAATATCTCAAGAATGTGTATAAACTCACTATTAGACAAATGGGTGCTGCTTTGATGTTCTTATTCTCTTGGTTGAATGTGAATGTTACAACATGGCACATTTTTAAGGAATAACAGAGAAATGACCCATTTTATATAACATTTACATGCTAGAGCTAGAAGGAACATCATTTTTTTCATAGAGGAGGAAATTGAAGTCCAGAGATTTTAAGTAATTTTATTCCATAAACATTAATTGAGCGTGTACCATGTGTCACACTCAGTACTAGGTGCTGGGAGCTACAGAGATGAATAAGTTTGAGTGCCCATGGGAGCAAACACAAAACATGTAGTTCCCAGATGGTACAATTTGTAACATTGTATTAGCAGATCAGCTAATAGAATGTTTTTGGATCATTCATGATGAATTCTTTCTATATTGATGTGACAGAAATGATCTCAACCGTCTGTCCTTTCCCCTGCCTTTTAATTTACTTGTTTAATAAAGATAATTTTCACTTATTTTTAAAAATAAAATCATGTCTTCCCTAGAGCCACTGCTCTACTAACTCTATCTTAAAAGATTAGTATACACTAGCCATTTACATTTTATCAACTATTCCACCCCCTAAAATCTGACTGAAACTATCCCCTGCTGAAGCTATGCCTCATGTGAACAAAAAAATCAGACTTCATGTCTTTGAAAGTTAATGACTCTTGTTGTCATACCTTCCTTTTTCAAATGCTCTTCTCTCTTGGATCTCTGGTGTGCTGATTTACCTGCCTCTTCTTTGTTTTTGGTTTTCCTTTTCCTTCGGGTTTCAACTGCCCACTTCCTACTCTACCAACAGGCCATACTTTTGCACCTATCTGTAGCAAGTGGTCTTCTTCCATCCTTCTTTATACTCTTAAAGCACTTTGTATGTATTTCTCAATCTTATAATCTTTTGGTCTATATGTCAAGCTTCTTTTAACTTTTTTTCTCTTCAGAACCAGGGACAACTTCTCTAGTGATAAGCAGATGGATTTTTAGAAAATGTAGTTTTACCCCAAGTGACTTTAGGTAAATATGTGTGAAGGCTTCAGGGCTCCTTCCCCTAAGCTCCTCACCAGTTGGTCCCATTGTCTCCCTCCTCCTTTCTACTGGTTCTGTGGTCTGGGCCGGTATATTGTTGCCAAGAAACAGCCTGTGGTGGTTCACTGTTAATGGCAGATTTATTGTTCTGTCAATTGTCTGTCAGTACATTAATTCAGTTAAGGAGCTTAAACATAACCCTTAGTTACATTCAAATCAACTGCAAAGCCTTTTTTAAAAATTCATAAATTATACATGCATAAATGTGAGCCTGGCCCTGTCTGATTAAATCTGAGTTCATAATTAGTGAACTCAGATTTAATCAGATAAATATAAATAATTGAAAAATTTTTTATGGCTAAAATAAAGGAATTCTACACTTTTCCCTATGGTAGAGAGAATATGCTGCATGATGATATTGTTTCTGTACCTAATTATAAACTAAACATTACGGTCATTAGCATGCTGGCAGCACCCTGATACCATATCAGTCTTTAAGGAAATCCACTGTACTGCAATACAAAAGACATATAGGTTGGTTTTCCCTAATGCCTAATCATCCTCTTGTTAAGCAGCCATGATAGTTCTTTTGGGCCTGTTAGCATGCTGTTCATTTGCTGAGCTAGAATGTTTTTCTGTTGATTTTTTCCATTTCATTTAGGTGTTAACCTTTCATCCTTTGTTGAACACTTATACCTGATCAAAATTAAATGAATAAAACTAACGCAAGGTAAAAAGAAGAGTGTCCTCAAAAGAAATAGTGACCATAGGTTACCATGAAACTGTTCAGAAGGAAATATATAGAAACTCCATAGTTAACCATCTCCCTATATTGACTACCTCCTTAAATTTACCTAATTTTCATAGATATGCACCACGTGTACTTATCAGTACAGTAAGCCTCATTCCTTTTATTAACCACCTCTGTTGATCTTGGGTGGTCAACTTACAGACCGTCTCTTGTATCTGTGTGGTTTTTTTCTTAAAGACTTTTATTTCTGATTAGTTCTGCTACCTAAACCTTATGATATACCACTAGAAGTATAGAGGTGGTGATATATGGTTCTGAATTTTTTGTTTGATTATGGTTCTGAATTTTTTGTTTGTTGATTTTTTTCTTATAACCTTCTGGTCTTGGGTTGTGTTCAAATCTATAAGATTTATTAGGTGAAAACTCTGTAGCTAGGTGGCAAGCAAGATATTCAGGCTTCTCATTAGCAGTGACCCTGGATAGTTTTGTCACATTCAGCAGTATTTGTTAGGAGCTACCCAGTGCCCTTGTCATCTGGTGGCGAGGCAGAGCTTGGATTCTGGTGAGGAGGTCACCTTATGCACATTTCTGATAGTGAGGGGTAAGGAAGGATTGGGGGTGGGCGTGCTTTGAAGGGAATGTTCAGGCCGACTGCTTTCTCTATTCCTTATATATGGGAGTTCTGCTCTTCTAGGGTGAGGAGTTTAGTGCTTAGAAGCAAAATGATAGTTTTTTTCCTGCTGTAAGCTGTTGGTATTCAGATCGTTAGATGGTCTGTGACGGCATCCAGTGACGTATGGAGATGGGATCTCACTATGTTGCTCAGGCTTGTCTCTAACTCCTATCCTTAAGCAGTCCTCCAGCCTTACCCTCTGAAAGTGCTGGGATTACCTTTCTGCCAGTGGCATGACTAAGGGTCTCAATTTCTCTGATCCTCTTCTTCTTCATCTGTTAAATTATAGATAATATTTGAGGACGCCAACCTGGCGTGGTGGCTTGGATTCCTTGCACTCTGAATGGGCGAGTTGGGTAGATTGCTTGAGCTCAGGAGTTTGAGGCCAGCTTGAACAAGAGTGAGACCTTGTCTCTACTAAAAATAGAAAAACTGTCGGGCGTGGTGGCACACACCTGTAGTCCTTGCTGCTTGGGAGGCTGAGGCAAGAGGATTGCTCAAACCCAAGAGTTTGTGTTTGCTGTGAGCTGTGATAACGCCATGGTACTCTACCCAGGGAGACACAGTGAGACTGTGTCTGGGGAAAAAAAAAAAGTATTTGAGGACTCTGTCCAATTGTTTTGAGGATTAAGTGAGTGTGGTGGTATCATAAAGGTCAGTAGTAAGATGCTTTTTTATAAAACTTCAGAAAACTTCTAATCACCTATGAGATGTAAGATGAATATACGCTGAGTTGGGTCAGGTGTGACTTGAAAGAAGAGATTATATTTGATTAGATAATTTATAAAAGGCTTCCTGGAGGCAGTGGGTGGCATTTAAATATGACTTGCAGACCTTTTGGCATTTTAGTAAACAAAATCTTTCACGCTGAGACTGTAGTCACATCCAGGCAGAAAAAAATAACATAAGAGAGGACTAGAAGATTCATTCATGGAAATGATTCAGCCAGCAAACAGTTTGGAATATAGTTGTTGAGAGCAGAACTGGGCTAGCATGCTTGATTATGTCCATAAATAGTAAGTAAGTAATCTCATTTTTTTGCAGTCAACCAAAGACTGGGATTCATATCTGAAAATTCTCATATTAACATGGAAATTGAATTTGATAGCATGCCTGATGCTTTTCCCAGATTAAAGGAAATCAGTGGAATATTATCTTGAATGCGCTTTACCTTTTTTTATTGTGGTAAAACACATACACAATTTAATATCATAACTATTTTTAAGTACAGTTAGAAGCATTTTGTATATTCACATTATTGTGAAACGTATGTACAGAACTTTTTCATTTTTGTAGAACTGAAACTTTATCTCCATTAAACAACAATTTCCCTCCCCCTCTTCAGACCCTGAGTATGTACCCAGCTCCACTTTTTTTTTAATGCTGCCTTAGGAGAAGTTTTTAGAGTTCATTTAGTCACATTGCATAATAAATTATGTGATAGCATATCTGGGATTTTTTTCATCTTGCTATAGTAGATGTTGGTATTTTGGCCTTCCTGTGAATTTTAACATCTCTGTTAACCCTTTATTTATATTCTGCCTATAGTAATCATGCTGGCACATTTAAGTTAACTTTTAGTTTTCTATCTTTACCATGACTGCCATATATGAAGTAATGAATGTAGCCTCTCTGTGGTTGGGCTTTAAAACCACAAAATGATTCTGCTGTCCATAGAGTGTTCAACAACATATCAGCTAGAAAAATTATGGGTTATATTGTTCTCTTATCATGTAGTTTTTATATCTTGCAGACTCCATGGATTAGACACATACTGGCTTAAAAATCTATGCTATATGTTATGTTATGAGTTGCTAAATCTTTTGAGCATTTTCAGTCACATATTTTAACTGTGGAAACTCTTTATATTCATTTGTTTTGTTTTTATTGGGTCTTTTGTGTATACTTGGACAGTGTAAGTGGCCATGGTATGTGGGGACAGGCTAAGTGGAGATGAAGGTGGTGTGGAATAGGTAATAGGGAATTTTCCCCATGAAGTGTTTGTTATCAGCAGACATGGACTGCTGCTATCTGATGGTCAGTTTTCTTTGTCTAGTCATGTAGAGAGGATCCTTTTGGCTACAGTGTCAGGATCCAGTCAGGAGACAGAAACCACACTCGGTACTTTAACAGAGAGAAGATAATATAAGAATTTATTAATCAGGTAAGGGAATACTAAGCAGGTGAAAAGAGAACCCTAGCACGGAAGTAATAACTACAAGATATAACTTTTACTCCTAGGATTGGGGGAATAAAGACAAGAGAAAATGTGAACACTTAGAAATTTGGGAGTAGACCCCTTGAAACTGGGATACAGACCTCTGTTCAGCTGATGCTTGGAGACTGGGGCTGGGACTAGAACTCTGTCATTCTGAGTGAGACCCAGACCTCCCCAGAGCACTACCAGAGATTGGTTCTGGTGTGTTTGGGGAAGTGTGATAAACCTGTTTCTGAGAGTGTTGAGAAAACTGCAAGCTGAGCTCCACTGCTGCTACTGGAACAAACCGCCATTGTGAAGAGGATGAAGTGGTGCTCTGGAGAAGCTGGAAGTGTAGGAAAGAGTATACTTCTTCCTGTTCAGTCTTCTAACCCCTTCCATTGACAGAGCCTTACAGGGAACCAGCTAGAAAAGCAGAAGCATGGTTTGTAGGTTCCCTTCTGTAGCATCACAAAGTGAAATTTAAAAAAGATCAGTTTCAAAACTGAATGACCATAGCTTCATAACTGGCACTACTACTGGGTCCACCTTTTTAAAGCTTGATGAGCTTCCCAGGAGTTGGTGGCTTGAATCAGTGTGCACTGCATGTTGAAATCAATTGACCTTTCAGGTTTGTGGGGGATTGTGAGTGGAACCAGGTGTGAGTGAAAAGCCACTGGGTAATAAGCTAGCTCTTGCTACCATCACAGTCATGGGGGAGATGATAGAAACTAGCATGGGTTAAAGGTCAGAAGATCTTTGTTAGGTCTTTTGCTCTTGATATTGGGCATGTTATTTCCCTGGGCATCTAGCTTCTCAGGTCTCTGTGATGTAAAGCTAGTAATTCCAGCTTAATTTGTTATTGAGGGGATCGGAATTAATATGTCTAATCTGCCAAGCATAAAGCAGGCACTTGGAGAGTTAATGGTATTTATTTTGCTTTTTAATGAAGTATAGAAATTTAGAGAAAAGTCCATCCTTCCCTTTGTGCTAAGAGAATTAAGTTGGGAGGCTAGCAATAGGAAAGTCAGGGAGGGTATGGTTGTCACAATGCAGTGGTGATAGGATTGACAAAAAAATGTTGTTAAATAAGCGCCATTTCAGTTCCTTTTATGGCTAGAAGAACAAGAGAATTCAGGGTGACATTACATAAAGCAAGAGATAAAACTGTACTCTCACAGATCAAGGCACCAATCTCACGTCCTGTGTCATTCCTCACACAGTCAAAACAGCTGTGCATGACAGCCATGGTTGCAGAGTGAGAAGCTCTCTATTCTCGCCCTCCCGGCTTCTACCCTCACCGGACTATTCTTTGCACGTTTGTTACTTGCCTGCTTGTTCACTAGGTTCAAACAGTGGGGAGAAAAATACCCCAACAAATGCCTTAGTATGTTTATTTCAGACTGGGCAAAGGGACAGTCTTATTCCCAGCCAACAAACACCTCCACTGGCTTCAGGCTTGTTAAGATCCGTTTATGCAGCAGGGTAAGGAATATTATGTGTATACATGATGAAATTGCCAGATCAGCTGAAGGCTAAATCCTACTGTCTGTGCTGTTCATAGTTCTTTTAAGTTATTTGCCCATATTTCTCCATGGCAGTAGTGGGTGATAAATGTTGGAGCTTTCTGATGTCAAAGAGACTGTACGGTAAAAGCAAGTCATCGTCATTCTGTATGGTTAGACTAATACCTGTCCTTAAAAGGCACGAGCCTCATTTTACTAAATATTTACACAGAGGCTGAGAGTACTTTGAATTTGGTGGATAAGATATATGGCACTAGACCTGCAGCCTGATTTAGACCTTGGAGGGATGCAACTGGCAAAGCAGAAACCCAGTATCTAAAGGGAGACCTTTCTGCCATGCACTTATATAATTCAGTCTTGTTTTTTGAACTGCACAGCAATTTATTGCACAAATTTGACTGGAAATCTGGCTCAGTTGAAGATTCCACTGGTACCAGTTAAATAATGGTGTCATATTCAGCATCGTTTTCCCTTCTGTGTTGTTTTAGGAAGAAGCTTTAATTATTATTAAAGTTAACTTTAATAATAATTAAAGCTTCTTCCTAAAACATAATAATTGTTATGTTTTAATAGGGTGAAGAAAGGAAAACATTCGCAAAGAAGCATTTCTCTAACAAAATGATATTATCCTCTGAATGGTCTCACCCATTCCTGCTGTCTGTTACAGAGAAAATTGGTCTCCTATTGTCAGAGATTTATATTCTTCTCCTCTTGCTCCTTTCCCCTTTTTTAGAACTGTGGGTGGGCTGGTGGCAAATCACTGTGCTGGATGGGGTTCATCTGGCCTGGAGCCTGTGCTTTAAGTAACGGGGTTGTCTCCATGGAGGGCATTTTTAGCCTGGGTATGAACAGTAAGAAATGTGGGAGAAGATTTCTCCATTACTAGAAAACATGATTTGGGGCCAACTGGTTAATTATGAGCTTCCAGTGAGAAGGAAAAGTATTGCCAGAAGGGCAGAGCCAGTTGTGATATACTGGTCCCTGTTGCTGCCATTTACCACACTTGGTATCCATTACCTCCAAAACCTCCAGGCCTGCTTTTGTCTTTGAGTAGTTCTTTCTCTTCACTCCCTTTCCCCTACTGCTTTAAAATTCTGGTTTCTTATTTGTAGATTTTTTTTTTTTAAAATGTCCGTTGCAAAGAAGGGATTTCCCCTTTTAACATTGATTCACGTTTCCAGTTGTTCGTCAGATCTATTAGGGGGAAAGAGGCTCTTCTGCAGAGATACTAGTTATATTTTATTTCTTTTCAGCTCTATTTGCTCACTTAAAGAGCATAAGAATTGTACTCTTAATTTAGCAAAACTTCATGCCTGTTAGTGTTGCTACAGATTTGTCTTTCCGGAAAACAGGGTTCTATAATCAATCAGTACCCTTTCCTTCTTTTCTTACATTTTAGCCCCCAGATATACTACAACATCAACTGCCCTGGCTCAAATTCATGAGTGTGTTTTTAGAGAAAGCTAGTTCTTTTGATTCTGTTAGGAAATTACCCCTTTTTATATTATAACTTACTTAATATCATGTATATTTTAGTATTGAACTGTCATACTTGAGATATTTTTAGTATATAGTTCATCTTTACTTGAACTCAGAAGGTATTATATGTGTTCTGTGAGGATTTCTGCTAAATGCTTGCTAAGAGAATGTGTTTTGGCAAAGACTGTAAGTAAAAGAATTCATTCAAATTTAGTTATAGAGAGAAAAGAAATTGCTTTAAAGTCTTAGTCTTAGCCACATAGAAAGAGACTTTGCTGATTATTTGGCTTATGTAAGTTTGAATTTTCTCTAACATTACACACAGTCTGCTTGGAGTATTGCTTTTTTCAGGGTGAGAGGGACAGAGACTCATTATGTGGCCCTTAGTAGAGTGTCATGACATCATCATAGCTAACAGCAACCTCAAATTTTGGGCTCAAGCAATCCTCTTGTTTCAGCCTCCCTAGTAGCTGGGACTATAGATGCCTGCCTTGACACCAGGCTAGATCTTTCTTTTTTTTGGTGAAGTCAGGGTCTCACTCTTGCTCAAGCTGGTCTTGAACTCCTGAGCTCAAGCAGTTCACCTGCCTCAGCCTTCCAGAGTGCTAGGATTACAATGTGAGCCACCATACCCAGTCAAGATTTCTAGTCTTTATAATCTTTATTCATTAATGGATTTGTTTGTGTATAGCATAAAATCATATTTATTAGTAATAGCAACCACAAGATTGAGGAATAGTTTGTATCTAACCTGTGCAATGTAACTGACCTTCATTCAGTGACTTTGCTAACAACGGTATGAAGCTGCAGTGATATTGTCCCCCTTTTTTAGTTCACTAGGAGATTATTAACTGTTTTTTTTATTGCCATAATTACAAGAGGTAAGTTTGAGTTGTTGAAAATCTTTGTGATAGACCTTTTTGTATTCTCCATTTATTCTTTTCAGCATGTTAGCATTTACTAGGAATGTGGCACTGTGCTGGGTACTTACTAGGTACCATGAATATCTTTTTTCCTCTCACATAGATCTTCCCTCATGTAGTCTGGGAGAGAAGATAAGACCTGTATGAAGTAATTAAATTATAGTAATACAAGGCAGAAAGTGATTAGTGTTGTAACTGTGTCTTATCTCTTTTTCTGTCTCTTGACATTTTAGCTCTTGTTAACATCCATATTAGATGTTGTGAAACTTAACTCGGCTAAGTAGCTTTGCTTCTTGGTAACAGTAAAAGTGCAGAATTGGTTTTCCCATGGAGTTATTTGGTGAAGTGTTCCTTTAGTGTGAACTTAAGAGTTGCTTTTATTTTTCCTAATGTATTTAACCCTTTGTCTTAATATAGTATGAACCTCCATAGTTGACCACCTCCCTGCATTGATCACCTTTTTAACTTGACCTAATTTTCATAGACTGGGCATCTATTATGGTACCTGTGGTATGCACATATTAGTATATGCACACACATATCAGTACAGTAGACCTAATTTCTTATGTTGACCACCTCTGTATGTTGGCCAGTTTGTTACAGTCTCTTGGGTGGTCAATTTTCTGTATATTTTTCCATTTTCTGTTTTTTTACAAAGTGTATAGATAATTTGGGTTGGCTTTCACTGCAAAGTCATATATAAGGCTAGGTAAGTCTTACATTGCTAATTCTTAAGAGGAAACTGAGCAAGTAAACCAGGAGGAAGCCTGCTTGTGCCAGAATTAACTGTCTAGAAGCCCATGTTTCTAGGTAGATCAACAATAAGTTGCTCATTACTCTTCATCATTTGGTCCAGTGAAATATTTGGAGGATGTTTGATTTCAAGGTCTAAGAAAATTCTTTTTATCATCAACTTTAGGAGTACTGAACCTAAGCTTTGCTCTTTTCAAGGATCTGATGCTCTCTTTATGTCATTATTCCAGGCTTCCTGGCTGAAGCCTAACTGTTCCTCTAGGAAAGATGTCACAGACTTTATTTCCTCTTGAAGCAGATTTTTATTTCTAGAGCATTTCATGGGTGGGAAAAACTTTTGTGCCCATTTATGTGTTGGAAGCTATACCTGTGCAGGGAAGGGAATGTCTTTTTTTATTTTCAGTTTTCTTCTGGTCTGGGAGCCACTTTATGCTGGTTGCACAGCTTCTTGTGAGCCTTTGCCTCCATTAGCGTTTTATTCCACTCTGTCTTCTGTTTTTACAGAAGTATTTGTAGCTAAGTGAGCAGACCACATATGGCTTGCAGTGTGGATAATGGTTTGGGAGCCCTTAGAGCCTTTAAGCTATTTATCCTTAAAGTCTTGACAGGGATCTGGGGGGCGGAGGAAGACCTGGCTTCTCTTACTTCCCTTCTCATTCCTCTCTTCTCTCTATCTTCCTCCCTCCCCCATTCTTACTGCATCCGAGCAGTAAATGGCAAGTACTTCTGAAAATGCTCTTAGTTGGCCTATGTAACTGAGCAGAAGAGCAGTCTTCAGAGGCACCAGAGGCAGTTTTTTTCGTTGTTGTTGTTGTTGTTTTGTTTTCTTACAGAATGGTCTTGAAAATGGTACTTTAATTTTGGGATGTGTAAAAGTTCCTGTGGAATATTATCATATGCTTTGCACTGGAGATATCGGGTCACTCTCTTCAAGGACATGAGGTTGCCTATATTCATTTTACTTTTTTCCCTCTTTTTTTTTTCTTTTTTTTTAAATACATGTATTTTATTATTCTTCATTACATTATTTCCGCCCCCCACCCCCACCCCTCAGTGGTAAGACAGAATTGATTTACAGAAAAGAATACAGAAAACACCAAAGCTCCTGGTAGAGGGAGAGAATTCAAGTGGGGAGAGAGAAGCTCTCTCTTTTCCTCTCCCAGTCTTTCCCCGTCTCCTCCTTTAGGCCTTTAGCCTCAGGGTATATATAGATGTATGGGTTCCTTGGCCAGGAAACGAATGAATACAGTCCCTTCCGCCGGGGGCAAGGTGAATGAGTGTATCAATGAATGGAGACAGTCCATTCGTGGAATTGAGGCCTAGGAAATTCACATGAAATTGAACTAGGCATAGGAAATGGGGGTTCCACATTTAGTCCTAAGTGTAAAGTGAAGGAGACACCAAGGCACAGGTGTCTCCTCAGCAGTTGTCCAGCCTTTTTGGCTATTGGAGCCTCTGGTGGACGTTGGAGGTCCCCCTCCTTGCCTGTCATCCAGCCCACTGGCTCTTCAGCTGGTTGCCGCAGCACCAACACCACCTCGGAGGAGGCGGCAGGTCCTCCAGCTCCGCTGAGCTGGCTAGGGCGCCAGATGTCCTGCATCAATTCTCCCTCTCCAAGTAGAAACCCTAACTGCTGTTAGGGAAAAGGGGTGAAGACGCAATCTAACTGCTTCCTGCTGAATCGGGTGATGATAGAAGGGGGCAGTTAGGGTTTCTCTGGAGGGAGAGTGATACAGGGTGAACCCTAGTCCTTTGTATACACAGTTGATGCCCCATAAATGATACTCCCCATAAAAATATTAATTTCTGACAGTGATATAAACCTCATCTTGTCAAAAGTTTTATTTTTCAGCATCCATCTAGAGATAAAAATCCATATAGAGAGAAATTTTAGTTTGAAAAGCAAGTAATCATTTCTGAAATTTCAAGCTATTACCATGGGCCCAGCCCACAATAAGGAAAACTATTCATAAAAAGTCACAATCTCTTCCTTTAAAGAGATCATCATTGTATAAATAATACTTAATGAGAACTACTAAATTATATGATCATATAATCAAATGCTGAGCTCTGTGATATAGACCATAAATGGTGGAAGAAATGGAGAAATAGAAGGGTCCCTGTTAAAGTTTCATAACTTTTTTTTTTGTTTGTTTGTTTTTAATTTTTATTAAATCATAGCTGTGTACATTAGTGCAATCATGGGGCAAAATGTGCTGACATCATATACAATCTGAAATATTTTCATCAAACTGTTTAACATAGCCTTCAAGTGGTGGTGGAGAAAGTTAGCTTAAGAAAAGGGAATAACTTAAGCAAAAGCATTATGATAGGAAGAGAAATAATAAAATTAGAGTCATTAATCAAGTATACTATTTGCTCCATAATAGGGAATAGTGAGATGTTCAAAATTAACCTTGAGAAGCTTTATTTTCCTCCTCAAGAATTATATAAGGATTGCATTTTAGCATACCGAAGGCCTGTGCCAATGTTTTACTTACCAATTATTCAGGTATTTCACCAAAGAAACATTAAAACTCAAAAGGTCAGATTTTAATTATTATTATTAGATTATTCAGATTTTAATGTTTGACCTTAGTAAACACTAATTCGGATTTTGAATAAAAAGAATGAGAACCTAGTAAAATTGGTAAATAAAATGTCTCTGTTTCTGTTTACTAAAAACGTTATGTATAATATTCTCAAATTCAGGCATCTTCTATAAGACCCAGAAGGAGGTGACAAAACCAAGCTAACCACCAAGAAGAGAAGAGGTTTTGTGTTTTCTTACTGAAAATGTGCTGTGCTTGACTTGTTCTACTTCATACATCTGAGCATCAGTTCCAGCAAGGCTAGGGGAGCCCACACTGCAGTCTCTGTGTCCTCCACTGGCTTCTTGATTTTCTTCTTCCTTCCTTTTCCTTCATCTGATGTGAATGGACAAATGGATTCTACCCCTTTATTTCTGATTTCTGATGTTTCAAGAAATCATGATATGTAGGTGGTGGATTTTACTTAGTCTAGCATTTTATAACACTGGTTTTCTTGCAGTTTCCCCTCTTGAATAATTACAAAAAGATTTCCTTATAAACAGAACATTGGGTTTTTGAAAGCCTATGGTAAATCCCCAGGATTGGGACGGCTTACCCGACTCATAACCGAGATGATATCTCAGGTTACCCCACTACCCTCTGCATTCCCCATCCCACTCCACACATTCTAGTGACAATTATTTTTCTGGAAACTAAACGAAGGCAAATAATAATGAAAAAAGTCAAAATGAGAAGTTTAATAACATTCGTGAAAAAAACTGCCAGCTTGGTTTCGATGGGAAGCTATGGGACGAATGCAGGAGAGAAGCAGAAAGAGACCTGGCCATGCTAACCTTGTGAAAACATGAACTGTGGACAGGAATAGCATTTAAAAAGAAAAATGAGAGAAATGGTTCTGAGTGTTGGATCTGGCCTTTTCTTTTTGCAGGAATTCTGTTGTCCTTTTAGAAAATACAAAAGCTGTTCCAAGGCACACTGGCACCCGCGTGGCACTGCAGCCTTCTCTTGGCACTGTCTCCTCCTGTTGCTGGCAGGACAGAGCACGGACCTCTTTAGCCTCATCCTCTGTTGTTTTCTGCATGGGAGCCAAGCATCGTGGCTACTCGCAAGGCAAGGCTGGCAGCTGAAGAACCCAGATGCCAAGCTCTGGACTGGACTTCTGTTCCGTTTGTGGCTGGTCCCTTCCCTGGCATCTGCCCTGGCTTTGCAGCAGCCTGTGTCCCCGTCTGCAGAGCTGGGCTCAGGATTAGGCTTCTGTTGGCTCTCGTGGATGTTCGGTCACTGTTTCCCTTTTGAATTATCCTTGATTATGAGGAATGCGCCTTTATGACACATTCCTCCCCGGGTGCCTGCTCAGAGGATGTGCCTGCTCTCTGCTAAAAGGGGTGGGTTCTCTCAAATTATGGGCCATTGTTAGCAAGGAAGCTCCTGCAATGGGAACATTCTTCTTCAGGTAGGAAGATGTAAAATTAAATACAAAGGCTTTTATTTCAAAGACAAGTTCTTATTTTTTCCCCTTAGCAAGAGTAAAGCTTCTGAATTAAGCTAAACAGATAACTAAGAAATCCCAGCAAGGTGAGAAATTACAGATGGCTGTTCATTTTTTTTTAAATTTCTCTGACTTTTTGCCCCACATCCTTATTCAGAGACTTTTGACTTACAAAAGCAAGGGTAGGTTCTTGGGGTCACAAGAGGTAGTAATGTATTTATGGCATTTGTCAACAAGTAGACACTTAGTTGAGTTCTCTCTGGGTAAGACATATTGGACCACATTCTGCTAGTTGGAAGCAGGTTGAGTGAGGCTATGGAGAGGTCAGCCAGTAAGTTTGACTATTCCTCCGTGGAGCGCAAAGATAGTTCCACTAGTCACAAAAAGCCTCATGCTTACCTAAGAAATGAAAATCAACTTCAGAAATTCACCAACTTGAAAGGAAGCTAGACACAAACAGATGCAGTTAGGAAATATTCACCTCTGGAATATCATTTCACACCTGAGAGGCTTCTGACATTTGTTTATACTCTAGAATCTTTGGAGGTAATTGCTATTGTTCATCAGAATTATAGATGTACTTCAAAGGGAAGGATGAATTACAGCTAAAACAAACGTGCTTTGCTTTATGGGGCAAAGGTGTCTAAATAACCTTTTGGGAAGTTGAGCAATCTTGGACTAACATTCCAAATGTGTTAGCCCGTCAAGATGAATTCATTCCCTGATTTCTGCAGCTGAAAAAGGGATTTGTCCCAATGGCAGTCTCTTCAGATTTATGAAATCTCAAGGAAAATTGAGTCTTTGAAATCAGACCTGAACTCTAGTCCAAGTTCTGCTCTTTATTGTTATAACTTCATAACTTGTGAATACATGTCTGGACTTCTTTAAATCTGTTTTCTCCTCTATAAAATGGGAGAATAACAGTGCCTATCTCATAAGTTGACTATGAGCATTGAGTGATGAATTTATGGTACAAAGTATGAGACAGAAAAAGACATAAATCTTATAAGGTTTTGGCTAGTGTTAAGATTTTCCATAGGCTTGGGCAGGAAGAACACCAGCCACCAATCTATATAAACTTGTGCCATTTTTGTCTCATTGGATGACCCTCTAATTTGTTGACTTTATTGCTTCTCATGAAGCTGAATAAACTATGTTATGGAGACCCTCGGGGCTATATATAACATGATGCCAGGTAGGGCGTGTATTAATTATAAGTCTGCTCAGTGAAGCAGTGGGCAGAATAGACTTCATCTTTATCCCTTGGAATGTATTATTTCAGAAAATTAAGCTGAGATATAGCCAGTTGATAAATTATGGCCAAAATGGCATCTCCTGAGGTGGTCAACAAAGGCAATTTCAAGCCTGTGGCATATAGGTGCTGGAGAAATAATCTCACTAAATAGGTAGTTTCTGAATTTTTAACTGTGGTCATGTATGCCCAGAAAATAAGCAGTTATTGACTTATGCTAATGGCCTTAGCAGGACACACTGGGAAAGAGCAGTAGTTATTAAGTGGAGCTGTAATATCCTTCATGGGCTCTAGAAATGGGAGCCCATCTCTAAATCTAGAGTCTTAGGTGGAGCCTGGTTCGCTTTTTTATGTAAAGGGCCAGGTAGTAAATATTTAGAATTCAGATTATATGGCCTTTCAGGATTGTAACATGAAAGAATCACAGATAATATACAAATAAATGAACATGGCTGTGTTTCAATAAAACTTTGTTCACATAAAGTATCAGAATTTGGTATACCCATGGTTCATAGTTTGCTGCTCTTGGCATTAAGGACTGAAAATGTGATGAGCCAATATACAGAATTTTATTTTGTAATCAACTTTTAGCTCAGCCACATGATCTCTAAATAAGGCATCTCTCATTTCTTATTTCTTTCTTGTTAACTGAGCTAGTAATAGTTTGCACGTGAGGATTTTAAGAGATGTAAAGAAAGGGTTCAGAGACCATAAGCCTAGAGTCCAAACTCAAGGGTCAGACATTTGAGAGAAGCAGGCAATAAGGGATTGGAAAGATAGATTGGGCGTCATAGAAAGAATGCAATCTTTTCTAGCTAACCACTGCTGTAGGGAAATTGGGCCCTCTGTTCCAGATATTCCAATTTTTCAAAAGAAGCCAGAAACCTGGTAAAAAAAAAAATCTTCTGATTTTTCAACATTTGCTTATCAGTTTTTAAAAGCACCCCGTGACCCTACCTAAACATATGTATGGTTGAAACCTAACTTTCAGTCTAGTAGTTCAGCTCATAGCTTTTCACCTCTGAAAATTACTACTTGCCTTGAAATGGAGCTGGAGGTTTTTCCAAAGTTACTCTGAATTCTACAAGGACTGATCAGATTTATGCCTGCTTTCACGAAGTCACCCCTGTATTTCAAAACTGTCTGCCCCACGGTGGCACCACAAAGCTCTGTCTGACAGTATGTTCAGGTATGCCAAGCATGGCCAATGAAATTCTATCTGTAGAATTTCATTAGAATTTGAACAGCCTAAAGGAAAGGGCAAGACTTGGCAGCTTGTTCATTACAACGAAGATTTATGGACAACCAACCTAGAAAATTCAGGGAGAAATAAGTCCATGTTGAGTTTGAAATTGGCCAGGTCTGCTTGAATATGCTAAATCCTTCCTTATCTCATCCCTGCTCTTTGTGTTTGGCAGATTTAGTTCTACGATTCAATAGAAACTATTCTCTTTTCCTAATATGAAAACCTCATTTTGCTTTAATCTCTAATAATTTGAGACTGTTTTTTCTGAGTTGGATATAAATAGAAATTACCTTTTCATCACTTGAAAGTTTAATTCTCTAGTTTTAATAAACTACTCAAAAATAAATTGGCTACATTAGATAAAGACTGTATTGTTTTTATTTGACAGTCTCAAACTGCATTATTGTGGAAATATTTGGGGTGTGAATTGTAATTTTAATGTCCCTATGCTTATCCAATGGGTGTTAATCTATCTGGGATTCATCTATACCAAAGCCATCTGAAAACTCTTTTGTGGAATAAAACTTGTATACTGGAAGTTTTTGGAGGCTTTGAAATCCAACCTCTTTTTTTTAAATTTTTTTATCTTTTTCTTTTTCTTTTTTAACAGCAGTTCTCCCAGAAATAGTCTATTGTGCTTGACGAATGTATCCATTCCTGAATTTGAAAAAGGTTCCACTCCTGTTTGTAACCCAGTGACCTTCAGGCACAAATTAGCATTGAACTTTTAGAAAAAGCTCTCTTGGTTCTTTAATAAGAACTTATTGGTAATTAGCACCTTGGCCTGGGCCTACATTTTAGGTTTTCAAAATAAAAATAAAAATCAAGTGGCATCTGTTGGCCTGGAAAAAAGCAAAACCAGTTTTATACATAGTTAGCTCTACATTTTAGAAATTCCTAAGTTAATCCTGTTTCAGCGTTCCAGAGAAAGGTGCACTGGTATGAAATGATCCCCTGAAATCCTTGTGCTCCATAAGGTGTCTTGAAGTTTGATTGGATATTAACTGGAACATCATTTTGTTTCTCTTTTATAGCAGGAGATGCAATGTGTTCATTTTATAACATCTCTGCTGTTTGGAATAAATCACTGAGGACAGATGCTCATCACATTTTGGTTCAATAAAATTCTTTGCAGAGTCTGAACAGATACATGGCTAGTTGCTTTAGGTCTCTGTCCAGGCCGTGATTTGTTTGGAAAATCAAATTCACAGAACAAAATAGAGTTACACTAAGGACATTGGAATTAATATTTTGTTTGATGGTTTGTGTTTTTGTTGTCATTTTTTGGCGGAGATGTGCCTTATCCGATTTTACCTTCAGTTTCGCAACTTCTACCCTTACAAATAACGTCCGCCACTTCTCCATCTTTTTTCTGAAACAGCACAGTTAATCGAATTTCCTGCTGTTAGATCCTCTAGTAATACCATTTGAAAAGTTCTCAGTCGAAAAATTTGCCAGTGCTTTTGAAGAAGTGCTAAAATTCCACGTTCAGTCTTTTCTGTGGCAGTAAATAGGTTTTCAACAAGCAAAATTGAGGAGTTCGTTTTAAAGTAATATGTGTTTGCTGCAAAACTGTTGGCGAATTTTGGGTATCTTTCATGTGCTCTATAGCACTTCTCTTGATTTTTTTTTTTTTAAAAAACTCAAGAGACATAATCCACTAACTTGCCAATATTCATTTTTTTTTGAAGGAGAGATTTGAGCTTAAAAAGTTGTGACTGTACATCTTCAGTTGATATTTTCTTGAAGAAGTTTCATATGGTTTAAAATTATCCATCCAAGACAGTATATGATAAACAGTTGCGGCGTTCCGTAATGGTGGCAAGGTAAAAATGTGCATTTTACCACCATTCATAAATGCATTTTCCTGCATTTAAAAAAGCTGCATGAGTCCCCTGAGAAAATATTGTTTAAGAGAGTGTGTGTATAGTATGTGTTTGTATGGATGGAGTGTGTGTGTGTGTGTGTGTGTGTGTGTGTGTGTGAGAAAGACTGAAAGTAAAGGAATCACCTGAATGTTGAGTAAATAGATAAACACCGTGACTAGAGTGGTGTGGGGCGATGATCATTCCCAAAGGGCAACAGAAAATGCTTGCTGACCTGTCATGGTAATTTTCCTTGAAAATGAATCAAGGAAATCCAGGGTGTATAATAACCATTTGGTCGGGCTAATGTTCTGACACCATCTGACGAGACCGGAAAAGTGGCAAGTCAGGCGTGTGGCTCCAACCTTCGCCAGTGAATTTTGCTTGCTGTTTGTCTATTAACAACCGTGTCAGTGCTAGATTTACTTTCAAACTTCCTCTCTTTCAAAAACGCGTTTCTCACCCTGGAATTCAGAGAGCATTTTTATCGGTGTGTACTTTGGTTTTGACAAAAGACGCAGTGGCGGTCAGGACATTTTAGGGTTAGCTTTGTTTTTGTCCCCACCCCGATGTAGCTTCCTGGACTGCCGACAGAAACCTACCCCATGCACAAATCCTTAAGTTTATAGTGAGTAGACGAGAGGAAATAAAAATTAGGCTCTTTCTTTCATTTAAAGATAGCCTTCAGTTTGAACCGGCTTTTTATTGCCATTACATATTTGCTTTCGGGGAGCATTTGTATATATTTTCTTAGCTCTCAACTACCACATTTCTGCTCAGTTTTGTATCTGCTAGCCCAAGCATTTACAACCTACGAAAACCTCATAAATCTACTTCATTTTTCTAATAAGACATGAAAGTCCTTAATTGGCCTTAATGAAATGCACTTAAAGGGCAATAAACGTGTTTAAGCCCCTCTTTCAGGGTGAGCTTCAGTACTCTCGCTCTACTCTGTTTTAGCCTTTCTGGTAATTAATCATTTATTCATATGTGACGAATCAGTAACAAGATCAAGCAACTACTGCACAATTGCATGATAATAAGCTGCTCATATATGTGTCAAGATTCAGCAATCCTTTTTAAAGCCTAATTTAAAGTCATTTTACAACTAACCAGACTGCTTCTCTGAAGCATTTTTCCCCCAGTATCTTTTTTACATATTTTCATTTGGATGCCATCTTTTTATTTTGTTTATAGAGCCCAGTCCGCCTTAAATCCACTTATGGCACCAGTGTGAATTTCAGCAATGCAAACATTTACCATTGTTTTTCAGTCTGCTTGGAATTCTCTGTTTGATCCAAAGGGGGAGTGGGGAGAGAAGCAAAAGAAAAAGAAGGGCTGCATTTATAAATAGAAGACCCAAGAGTCCCTTGCCATTTTCATACGTATTTAAATCTTAAATCTGCGGTGATTTATGGAGACATGTTAATCATTTGCCTGCACCTTCCCACTTTGAGAATTCCAGCGATTTCCCAGGTCACTAATATGCCAATGGAAGGGTTCATTTTTCTGCGGAGGAATTCTTACTTTCAACATAAGCTGAGATCACAAACCAGAATGCTTGTTTGTACACATACAAGTTGGAGATTGGATTTTCCTGTCTGTGTATGTACAAGTGTGTGCTCACCGGTAAGCCTGGATAAGGACATATGAGGAAAGATTTTAACCTGCCCAATTTCGGTAAACAGTTGCCTTGCACTTACAAAATACATCTTGAGTTGATCCTATGTATGACTGAACAATTGTTGTCAGCCTTGGGGCGAGTTTGTTTAGTCCAAGGAAATGAAAGTAATTTAAGAGTAGAGTCAAAAGTCCTTCTCCAGTGTGTATTAACATACATAGATCACTTGGGGTTTAATCATTCAGATGTCTTTTCTATTTGCTTATATCTAGTAGGGGAAAAGACCAGGTTTTTTTTGAAGAAAACAAACTCAGTAGCAATGGTAGTTGGAGGTGCAAACTTGCCATTTGAATTGGCTTCTGTCCGAATTTTGCTTCTTTCTATTACATATATTAGAAGGAGAATGAAGCTGTAAATCTATGAGTCCTTCCTCCAGATGCACTTAAACCTTATTAATTCAGATGTGAGGTTCAAAAGGTGAGTCTAAGTTGTTGACAGAGGTGAGTAGTACAATTTTTTAAAACAAATGTCATTTTAGTACTTTCAAGTACAAAGAACAGCTACTCCAGTATAACCAGGCAGAGGGAGCTCTGGCCAGACTCACTTTTATGTCTGGAAAATATCTACATGTGACAGCACAATAATTATCTGTTGGTAGTAAATGTTCCTGAAACACTTGAAAATTGTTCATTTATATATCTTACAAATTCTGTATGCAATTCAGCTGATTCTGTCTAAGTTCTGCTAAAACAGAAATTTTACCTGTCTCTTCTGTAGCCAACATAATTCACTGTAGTGAATATAATACATAGCTATTGATTTCCTGTGACTCAAAAACTTTTTTTAATATTAAGTCCTACATTTTGTTTTAACTTTCATGGGGAATCCATCACAGATTCCCAAATAGAAGGCACAAAATTAATAAGATTTAATTAAGACATCATTGCATTGTAATTTATGTGAGGGGTTCCCTTGGAGTTGTGCAGTATACAACTCATGCATCCATACATGGTGGCTCTGGTTTTCTGTTTGTCTATAGACACCTGATTTTGCTGAAGAAATATGTATGATTTTGGTTGAAACATTCTATTTCCTTCATCTTGAGATGGCGCAAATTCTGCTTTATTGATATTTCTGAAGGAGGTCCTTAAATGTAGCAATGTGTTTTCAAGTGTAAACCTGATTGCTCTAACATTTTCTACAATTCCTCACATCCACTATAGCCTATTTATCTAGCTGTAAATCATTCTATGGATGCAATGTGAATTGTGCTCTTCTTCTACTTTGTCTTTCATTTTGTTTTATGGTAAAATAATGGCACTTTCCTTCATTTAGGACTAAGTTCCGTAGGCCAAAGAACTTTTACAATAAATAAATAAATAGTGATGAGCTTTGAGTAGGAAGAGGGAAAAAAAAAAAGGCCTGGTTACTCAAACTTTACCAATTAGTTGATTTAAATAATTTTAGGGAGAAAAAGACACACGTTTAGAATATGAAAGCTAGACTCTTTCCTGGGCTTGAGATTTTTAAATGAAAGGCTATAGCTGCCTTTACCCTAGGATTAGCATCTCCCCTAGAATTTTGCAGAAATAAATCACAATGTGTAAAAATAATCACAATGTGTAAAAATAATTGCAATAAGGTGATCATTCAGCAGTAAAAGAAAAATTCCAGACCCAGTTTAATCAGTTAAAGTGTCTCTCTGGTTCTTCTGATTTGTTGTTCATTTATGCTGGGCAGCTGGACAATAGGATTTTGCATGGGCCACAAACAATGAAATAAAACAGCAAGATGTACTGTATTTTACTGAAACATACAATAAAGGGCAGCAGGGGACTAGTCAAAGCCCAATATTCAAAGATTGTAATTTTTTATCACTACTTTATTTCCTAAACCAAAATGTTTTTTGGTTATAAATATTGGATGAAAGCAAAATGCACCACATTAACTATCATGGAGGCAACACCTAAACCTACTGTTTGTAAGAATTAAATTAATATCATGTAAGTTGTTTTATCATTTTAGCATTTTATCATTATTTATGTTCTAACTGCTCTGCAGAAATAGAACTGTTCCTTGCTTCTTTTTGTTTTTACTACTAATAAAAAGTAATAGGTATAATAATTCAGGAACTGTTTGCATTTCAAGGCATTTTCTGTTTGGTCTTGGTGGCCTGTGGAAGGAGACATACCCCAAACCAGAGCATAAGAAGCTTTAATAACAAACGTAGGAAGCACTTCTGTGGAGCATTAAATATTTAGGCAAGGATGACTAAAACAAATACGAACAATTTTAAGGTTTTAAAATTGTTAAAGGAAAAGCCAATCCAACCAATGACCGCATTGTGTGAGCAGAGATCTATCTGCATTGCTTTCCAACTTTGTTCATGTATGTCTGGTAATTGCAGGACATCCATATACTTATTAATAAATATCTTCCCGTAATTACCTGTGGATTTCTCAGAACACTTCAGAAAGAGGAGAAAATAGCAGGATTTGCGACGTGCAGGAAGGCCGTTTTTAACCACAACAATCATGCTTTCCATTATCTTCTAAAAAAAGACTTTTCAGAAGAAGTAACAGAAGATACTTAAACAAACATTTACAAATTGAAATAATTTCTTTGCGAAAGTCACAGATTCCTGATGTTCTTAGGGAAATAATGTAGAAATTCCTAACTGGAAGTCTGGAAAGCTGGACTAGTGGCTCAGACCACGTTCTGTATGTGAGCAGATCTAGTACTCTATTTTCATGTTGCTTTTATGGCACAAATACTGTGCTCCTGTCATTGTTTTAAGCAACCACTGCAGTGCAAGTGCCTCCTAGCCTCTTTTTTCCCAAGGAAAAGAATACAATTTCTTTTCTTAGAGAAATCTTTGTGTTATAGTCATACAAGGGTATAGTAGAAAACTATGCAACTATTCAATGGAATATTCAGCAATGATTTTTCGTTATATGGAAAATAGTGATTCTATGATGAAAAGGGAAAAATATAACATGCCGAATTATATCCTCAGGCAGATTACAGAGAAAATGCATTGCAGAAAGAGTAAATGAAATATACTAAAACATTAACAAAAATAGCTTCCGGATGGCAGGATTATGGGTGACTTCTGTTTTTCTATGCACATTTCTTTAATTTTCCATGATACGTATAGACTATGAAATGAAGCTAATAGAAACTATAAGAAAATACACCAAATGCTAAAACTTAGACTTTTGGGGGGCATTTTCATTGAATTATGCTGTTTTTGGATATACCATCATTGTCTTGATACCCTATGAGAGAGGTAATATTATTTTTTCCATTTTATACATGAGAACACTAAATCTTAGGAAAGACAAAATAACTGCCCAAGGTCACACAGTTAGTGAGTAGCATTTAGAATCCAGATGGAATTTGTTCCAGTGCCCTTGTTTCCAGCCGCTACATTCTGTTTTTTCTCTGTCCCTGGTTTTCACGGTTGCATTATGTGTAAACAAAACTTGGAAGGTGACATGAATTTTTCTTTGCTACTTTCTTTGCACACAGGAGCCGGGCATCATCTCTTTTTTTCCCACAAGGGCTGTGACTTTTGATGATTTTGCTTTTCTCTCTGAATTAAGGGCTATTATTTTTGTTCTTATGAAACAGAGAAGCAGGGCTTTTCACTACTGTCCCTTCAGTTTATGGCAGCTCCATCCATTTGCTTGACCTTAACTTTTAGGGGTGACTTTGGCATGTTCCCGAGGGCAGAGGTTTTCCCAAGCTCCTGTGCCAACTTTTTGGGACAGGCATGTATCCCATATCCCACCCTATCTCACAATAAATATTAAACCAGAGTCCTTGTAATTCAGATGAGGCTTGTCGTTTTTCCACAAAACTTGAAAAGCATCAGGAAGTGCACATTCGTATAAACTGTGCCTTAAGAGGCTCTGTCCCTTTCAGACTAGCCATTCTAATATAAACACATTATTGATTACCTTTTTCTGACATTTTCACTTTGCTCCAGGAAAAAGAATTCTCTTTTTGATGGCCAAATATCATTTGAATTAAGCTCAGAGGGCAACTCTGTAAACTGATTCCACCCTGTTAATAGTTTTTCAGGAGAGTTTAAATGCTGTTTCTGACAAGCCAGACCTAATTTCCACGGTTGCCAACACACTGCATTTGCAGTCCTCAGTGATGAGGCAAAGTGGTGAACGGCAGTGATGACCCAGGTAAATCAGAGGGTGGACTATTAAAGATAAGGTGTGCGGGGGTTAGACTAATTTAGGAAAAGAGGATGTCACTGACCATTGTTTATTCTGGAGATTGAACAAGGCTTAATGTTACTTTTGCTGTGCAGAGTTTAGACAGCAAGGGTGGCATTTAAAAACATGGCCCCCAATACTTTGCTACTTCTCCCATCAGAAGTGAGACAGGGTCCTCCTCCTGAATCTGTGTGAGCTGTAACTGCTTCAGCTCATGACAGACTGTCATGGCTAAAGAAGAATAGCCATGCCTTTCACCTGGTTCTCTTACAACACTGCCTCCCTCACGTTCCCTCTGAATGATCCTTCTTGGAGCCCAGTTGTCATGCTGAGAGAAGACCAAGCCCACAGAAAGGCCATGCCTGGATGATAGTCCCAGCTGATACTTGAGAGAAGAAGCCCTGAGATGATTCCAGCCTCAGAAGTTCAAGTCTTCCCAGCTGGGGCTTCAGCCATGGTGGAGCAGTGACAAGCCATGCCCACTGAGCACAGTCCAAATCCAGCCCCCAGAATCAGTGAGCATAAGAGAATGGATGCTATCTTATACTATTTAGCTTGGAATATTGTTACATAAACTAGAAAACTAGAAGAGCAAGCTTTTAATTTTTCTCCCATTCTTAGTTGTTTAAATAATGCCTTATTTGCTCTTGTCTTATTTACTATTAACTGGGAAGTCCCAAAGAATGTCAGAGGCATGTTGCTATAAGAAGATGAAGACGATAAAGTGATGTCGGGGGTGCGGCTGGGAGTTGAGGAAGAGGAAATGTGACATGCCCACAGACGCTGGTGCGTATCTCCTGGCTCTTGTGGTATGCAAAAAAACCTACAAATGTTTGGACTTACAAAGAACTTTCAGATACATGTTACAGCAACCGAAGTGAGTTTTATTATCATCATTATCACCTTTATTTTACAGATTAGGAAACTGGAGTTCAGAGATGTTCACTATATTGCCTAACGTCACACAGGAGATGGGGGGCTGAGGGGACCAGAACAAATGTGCCCTGGCCTCGTATCCCTTGCACTGCCTGGCACCAGTTGCCTTACAAGAAGACAAGTGCTGCCCCTTTGTGGCAGCTGGTCTTGCTTCACACTGTCCAGAGCTCCAAGGAGGAAGCCAGAAGGGTCAGAATTGCTGACCAGTGCCAAATAGTAGTCCTATAATTCTCTCCTCAGGGATAGAGGGGTGAAAGAGAGGAATACTGGATGAGCTATCATTTCATGGAAAAGGACACACAAAGATGTTTGAAGATTGTTAGTGCAGACCTTATACCTCAATTTACTGAGCTTCATTGCTAGAAGTTTGAATTAAAAAGAAATCTGTGTCTCGCTTAACATGTTCAATCTTTCCTCTAGTTTCTTCAACATACGTAATATAGTTATACTATCTGTTCTAATGTTCATGTCTACTAATTCTATCAGCTGTGTCATTTCTGGGTGAGTTTTAATTGGCCCAGATGGGTTATATTTTCTTGCTTCTTTGTATACCTGGTAATTTTCAATTTGATGCCAAACATTGTGAATATTACCTTGTTGGGTGGTGAATTTTTTTTAAGAGACAGAGCCTCACTCTGTCACCTAGGCTGAGGTGCAGTAGCATAATTGTAGCTGACTGTAACCTCGGATTCCTAGGCTCAAGTGATCTTCTTGCTTCAGCCTCCTGATTAGCTGGGAATAGAGGCATATGCCACCATAACTGGCTAATTTTCAAATTTTGTTCTGTGTAAATGGGGTCTTGCAATGTTGTCCAGGTTGTTCTCCAACTCCTAGCCTCAAGTGATTCTCCCACCTCACCCTCTCAAAGCTGAGGTTACAGGTATGAGCCACCACTCCCAACTGGTGGATATTTTTTATGTCAATATTTTTGAACTTTTTTCAGATATGTGAAGTTACTTGGAGCCAGTTTTATCCTTCTGAATCTCGCTTTTAGACATTTGTAGGTAGACTAGAGCTGTGTTTCACATAGGGCTGATTTTTCTCTGCTATGGAAGCCCTGGGCACTATTTCCTCAAATCTGTGGACACACAGGCACTGGTTAGTTCTTAACTGGATGCCTTAGGGGGATTCTCTCTATTCAGAGCTCCCCACACAGATGGTCTTCCCTGTGAATTCTTACTGCCTAGGCTTCAATGGACTCCTGGTTCTATTTCCCTCAACTCAAGGAGACCACTGGGCTCTGCCTGGAGTCCCCTCATATACCAGGGCCTAGAAACTTTCTTCGGGCAGTAAACTGGGGTGATTATAGGCCTCACCTCATTTTATTTCTGTCTCTCAGGGATCACTGTCCTTCATGGCTTGATGTCCAATGTCTCAAAAGTTGTTGTTTTACTCGGGAGGCTGAGGCAAGAGAAGCACCTAAGCCCAAAAGCTGGAGGTGGCTGTGAGCTGTGATGCCACAGCACTCTACTGAGGGCAACAGAGTGAGACTCTGTCTCTAAAAAAAAAAGTTGTTGTTTTATGTATTTTTCCAGGTTTTTGCTATTTTAGGCCAGAGGGTAACCAAAAACCTACATATCTCAACGGTGCATATGAAAACACCTCAGACTGCTCCTCACGCCTCTCTGACTCAGATGTGTCATTGCAGGAATCGAGATGCACTCACAGGACGGCAGTGTGGCATGGAGCTCCAGAAGAGGAAGAACTGGTCTCTGCTCGACCGGGCTCCTGGGCAGGACCTCCTGGGTCTCTTCTGAATGACCTACCACCAAGGTGACTCTGCCTCTTCCCACATGTCAAGGCATCACCATTGTCCTGCCTTCTCCTACCTCACCCCCTTTCATCTTTTACTCTTGCGATTGCTTCCATGTTTCTGAGAATATGCATCTGCTGTTGGCTCTACCCTGTGTGGGCAGATTGCTGTAGGCTTGGCCACATCATAGGCCGCTGACCAGCCGGCTGCTTGGCTGTCCTCAGCTTTATTGCCCTTTGCTGGTCAGTCAGTTACAACTGGAGGACAGTGAGGTCATATGGTATGAACTGAGCTGCTTATGGGGCAGCTTTATGAAGTCCTCAAGGGAAGAAGCCTGTTTTTCCCACTTCCTGGCAAAGTGTTGGGCATATAGTAGGAACTTATAAAGATTATGAAGGTTTATTTAGCAATATTATGGAAGTGTGCCGAGTGGCTGCCATGCTCTGTGGAAGGTTTGGAGGAAGAGGTTGACAGAGAAGAATTTTTACAGATGAAGAGGATTTCAATAGATGGAGAGGAGAGTGCTTACAGAGCAGGGCACTTATGTAAGCAAAAGTATGGTGGGTGAAAAGACCAACATTTTAGGGAAAGAGACAAGCAAAGTCTTGACTCGTTCAAAAACTGTACCTAGTTTTAGTGACATTTTCCCCCTAATACAGGAACCAATCAGCATTTTCTCTCATCTTTCTATGTAAGACTTAGGGACCTTGTGTGTGCACACACACAAGCACACAAATGTAATAAAGCAAAACCAGTCCATTACACGTGCCACTCGTGTATTCACTCACTAGCTGCAGAGGTCCACGGCAAGAATAATAAATACGTACTAAGACGCAGTTTGCACAGGAGGTGGTTTTTTGCAAGGGTTCACAGATCTCATTCTCAAGTTGAAGCCCCCCAGGTGTCCTTCCTCCTCTTTTCAACTGACAGTTGTGGTTGTGCAAGGATGAAGGGTGGCCGTGGTGAGCTGCCAGCCAGGCTCAAACAAACAGCCGCTTGTGGCTGTGGATTTCCTCTTGGCTCTGCTTGGAGGCAGCAGTTAATGTCAAGGGAGTTTGGGGGCTAGAGGATGGGGTCAGACTCCGAATGGTACTAATTCTGACCCTCCCTCCCCCACCTCCATGTTCCATTACTACTGTGACCATTTTAGCTTCTTCCTTAAACACAAATACTAACCAAGGGGATTTTGGAGGGGACAGGCATTCTAAAGTGTACATTACTCAACTTTTCAATGAGTATAACTACTGACAGATGCGGGTGCTGCTATTTTTATTTTGGGGATGTAGTTGAAGTTTCCAACTTCCATATCTGTCAAGAAAATTTCTGCTTAAATGAATGATACAAATGAGAGGTTCGGGTAACGTGTTTAACCTAGTCACTATCATGCCATACCTAACTAATCTCCCTCCCTCTCATCTTTTACCCTTAGAATCCTTGCTGCACACCACAGCCAGATTAATTTGGATATTTTCATCAAGCCCTTATCAAAATTTCAATGATTCCTTTTGCCTCCAGGATAAAGTGTCTTTTCCCTTTGCTCAAATGTGCTCACGAGTGGCACATGTAGTAATGGACTGTTTTTGCTTTTTTACATTTGTGTGTAAATGTGTGTACACCTTGCTCAAATGTAGCTTTGCCTTCCCCAATCTGGCCTCAAACTCTTTCCATCCTTGCATCCTGGGTTCTTTTATTTTTTTTGCATGCTCATATACTTCCTGTATGATAAAACCCTATGATTCCTGCCTCCAAGTCTCTACAAACATAGTTCTTTAAGCTGGACATGCATCCCATTTGCCCTCTTCGTATTCACTAGTTCAACACTAGCTTAAGCCTCACTCCCTCCAGCCTTTAGGATGGCTCTCCTCCAAACTCTTCCAGCATTTCCCTGGACCCTTCATCATTGAATCTTAACTTTGACTGTATTACTCATCTACTTTTGATATGTACAGCTTCTGTTTTCTCAACTTAGACTATAAACTCCTAGAGGGAGAAGCTATGTCACCCTAGCTACACCTTCTACACCCTACCCTATGTGCGTAGAAGCACATAAGCCTACTGGTTAGTGAATTACTAATAGATTGTGTGAAGAATGAGTTAATTACAAATAAATTTTATTGAAAGCAGAACTTGAAGGTCTCACATTTGAAGATTTGAATAATACCAGCACTACATAGACTTCATATTAGTAAACTAGCATATCAGTACACTTCTCTCTCAGGCTGATTTGTTTTATTTATATATAGCCAGGGTAGTGTAGTGGAAAAAGCTCTCTGGGTAAGTGAGAGTTCAGATACTGGGCTTCAGTCTCATCTCTGCTGGAAATTGGCTTTGGTGCCTCTTATGAGTGGGGACCCTGGGGCTCAATGTCTTTAAGCTGTGAATTTCAGGGCTATCAGAATCCCAGCCGGAATTAATAGAAAAAAGGGACAAGGCTGGGACAGAGGGACATGTTTCTAAAAATGTTGTCTAAGTTGAAGCTTTGGCCTCTGTTTTCCTCTGTTTGTTTTATCTCATTAAGATTGCGTCCTCTCTTTCTCTCTCTCTTTCCCTTTTTTCCCCCTTGAAGTGTCAGTGAACTTGATAATGATCTCACTTTCCTTTTATTCCTTTCCGTGTTCTAACCACACTTCAGCATGTTCTCCTTAGATAAACATTTCTCATGCCATGAGTGCTGAGAGCTGCTCACACAAGCTTCAGCTTCCTTTGTACACAGAATCTTTTATTAAAAAAGAAGTGAACTCAGCCTTAAGAATACATTTTTTTTGTAATTGAACAGTGAACTTCCACTTATGAGGGTCAAGTCTATCCAAAGTATGACCTTGTTCATCCTTCTTCTCCTCTCAGCTTTTTGGACTTCAGGGCTGGGCATGTAAAGGAGGTGTCCAGAAAGCCACCCCATTTTAGAGAGTGAGAAATTAAGACCCAAAAGCCTCTGTGATTTGCCTTAGGGGCTACATGAGTCCTTGGCTGGTCAGGGAGCACACCACGGGAGTCTTGGTTTCTGTCCACTTCCCTAACCATAGGCGTTGGAACAAATTTGAGCAGGCTCTCACGTGGCAAATCAGGAAGGCTTCCGCCCTGGAGATTTAGGGAGGTGCTTGTGAGTGAGAGCAACGATGTGATCTACACGGAGACAGGTGAAGGGAAAAGGATTCATTCAAGCTGGGAGACTTTCCTAGAACAAAGGGAAAGCTCCATTTATACACGACCAAAGAGAAAATAGAAAGAATATGGGGCCACCTTGAATTCTATTCATTGGTGTCAAATCCTAGTCACCAGGAATATTTATTTAGCTGCTTCAGATCTCCTAACTTTGCCTTGATACTTGGCCACAGGTAGATTTATCCTGAAGCTGATGAAGCTGAATTTCAGGGCTTCTCACTTGCATAGGCCACTTCCAAGTTCCAGGAGGATCCTGTCAATGGGTTTTCATGGTTATTCTCTTTTTGTAAAATTTGCAAAAGGAAGATTTTTTTTTCTTAATGAGCATGCTCCCCTATTGTATAAGCTTTAAGGAAGGACCTGGCTCCCATTGACAATATAATGTCTACAGATTTTGTGCTTCAAGAAACCTTTTCCCAAATGGATCTGTGCTACTACACTAATAAGCTATGTTCTTGCCTGCTCTTTGTCCTCACAATACAATTTCAATTCTTGGCCTTAAGGAACAAAACTAGACTTCTTTGAGCACTTAGGTAACCAATGCTTTCATAAACACCAGTTAAGTTTAGACTTACAACATCTTATGTTTTACAAAGAGGGGGAACAAATTCAGGAGGTCTGGTAACTTGGTAAAGGCACATGGTTTAAATGTAGCACCGCCCGAATAGAATCCCATCTTTTTGGCATAGCAGGGATAGAGGAAAGGGAAAACGGAGAATTCTGGGATGAAAGGAAAGTTCTTTGCTTTTTGCTTAGTTTACTTTTCCTTTTTCCTTTGAAGATCTCTTTCTCTCTTCTCCCTGTAATTCCAGTCAAAATGTGTTATGGAGTCAGTGGTCTCTGCAAGATCTTGGAAGAGGCACCCAAAGATGAAGAAGGCAGTTCTTGGTAATTTAAAAGAGGGAGCAAAACAACTACCCAGATCACTAAAACATCCAACAATAGAGATATGATGCATAGTGCTTTAGGGTGAGCATGGGGAGAACAGCTGGAGGTGGAGGTAGGAGTGAAAAGTGCTAAGTGGTATGGACCTCAGATAATAGTCAGCAGGCTGAAGATAATGTGGATAGATGTATTGTATGTAGAACTTGTGACTTGAGCCCAAAGGAAAAATAGACAAAAATACATATAAGCTATACTGTCCTTAGACCTGGGCAAAGGGGGTGGGTGGGGCACTGCTGGTGTTGGGCCACACACTTAATCAGAGCAGTGACGCTCCACATTCCCATGCATTGGAATTCATCAGAAAACTCTGATTCCTGTGCTCCATCTTCTGGGTTTCTGATTCAGGTGGCCTGTTGTGGGGCCTGAGAGTGTGTATGTCTAACAATCTCCCATGTGATGTTGGCACAGCTGGTCTGGGGACTATACTCTGAGTAGCACTGCTGCAGAGAGCCTCTCTCTGGGCCTCCTTGGACTGTGCCCTCCTTGTACGGCAAAGAGTCTGCAGGGCCAAGACAGTAGTGTCTGCCCACAATTCAACAACCCACCTTTTAGACTCCCCTTTAGGGTAATCTTAGGCTTCAGATCTTACTGCCCAGATAACCCTGAGTGGTCCACATCCATCTCCAGGACCTGGTGGGCCTTTTTCCTGGGTTTATTTTCTCAAAAATAAACATATTGATGTATGCACCCTTAGGCCTAAGGGGTGGGCATAGGAGGCTATTTGCTTGGGTGAGTGGACAAAGCTTGGGCCCATAGAGTTCTGAGCCTATACCTATGCCAGCCCCTTGCATTTGAGATAACTCAAGTGTGGGAAGAAATGAGGATAAGTCCAGGCTCAGAATCTGGAGGCCTTGTACCCCCAACCTCCATGTTCCAACGTAGGGCTCTGAGGACCTGGAGAATTCTGAATAAAAATGTGGCCTTCCAAGTTATTATGCAGATCTATTGGTGAAACCTATTTGATTTAATAGTTTGTCCACTTGATTTATGACTTTTAAATTATTTGGATATTTGGTACATGGGCCTCCATTTGTACTCATCTTGCAGACCCTTCAAATGTTAGACTTGGGCCCACAGATAAGAATAAGGCATATTTCATTCTAAGTTTTAAAGAAAACAACTTTGTTGAGATATAATTCATATCATATAATTCACTCATTTGAAGTATATAATCCAATGATTTTTAGTTTGTTCAGAGAGTTGTGCAACCATTGCCACATTCATCTTTTGAACACTTTTATCACCCAGAAAAGAAACTCCATAACCATTAGTAGTTGTTCCCTATTTTTTCCCCATGCCACCCCACCTCACCCCAACCTATCCTCTCACCCTTAACCATAATTCCAGGCAATCACTCATCCACTTTAAGTCTCTATATATCTGCTTTTTCTGGACATTTAAACAAATTTCTCCCATCTAACTGCAATTACATACCCTTTGCCCAACTTCTCCCCATCACCACCTCCCTTCAACCCAACCTTTTGGTGACCATCATTGTGCTCTCTCTTTCCACGATATTGGCTTTTTTAGGTTCCCAATGTGGGTGAGACCATTCTGTATTTGTCTTTCTGTGCCTGGTTTATTTCAGATCACATACTGTCCTCAGGTTCATCTTGTGTCATCACATGATTCTAACTTTCATAAAAGAAAGGACCTTTTTTTTGGCTGTACACCTTGTTATACACATAGAAGTTCTTCTCTGGAATTGGTGACCCCAAGAAATGTAGAACTGTTCCTGCTTGAGGTGACATGCACAAGGACCCTGGCCAGTACAGGCTGAAGGGGGCTGTGAGTATCATCTACCTCTACCTCTCTTTCTGGTTCCTGCTTCCCCTCTCATGGTCTTCTCTCTTCTCTCCAATTTCTAAAGCCTGTGTCTATATATAAACTATCGATATCAGTGAATGGGTAAAGCCTCTGAGGTCTTGAATCATGACATTCTGAAGACTGTGGGTTTATCAGGTGAGGGTGGAGCATTTGGAGGATCTACTTCAAATCATATCACAATTGGGGCCTGCACTCTGTGTGTTTAAGCTTGTCTAGAAGAAAGGTTTCTAACAGAAGAATTCATGCATGAACACTGACTATACATAGATGTAATATGGGGCCAGGTGGTAACTGGTAAACTCAGCGAGTTTTGATCAGAGGCTCTAAATTGATTGGGAGGGATTATTCAATGGGGATTTGATTGGCACCAGAATGTCTGTAGCTCCCATAGGTCCCACCACCAAGATTGTGATTCAGTAGGCCTGGAGAATGGACCAGGAAGTGCCATGTTTACCCATCACTTCATTTCCTGAGGCAGGTGGTACATGGAACCCCAGTGGAGAGCTCATTCTCACATTCAGGAGAGAAAATATTACTTACACCCAAAGAAAATATTTTTTAGGGAAGAAAGAAGAGTCCACAGAGCATAGTTTTTAAGAACATGACATCTGGATTCATGAGACTGCTGGGGTTCAAATCATACTTCCACTATTTACTAGTTGTATAACACTGGGCAAGTGGCCTAACCTTTCTAAACTTCACTTTTTCATCTATGAAATAGAGGTGACACTCCGATTCTCCTAGGATTGGTCTGAGGATAACATGAGTTAATCTGTATGAGGCATTTTGAAAAGCACCTAGCGTTATTTGACATTTTTCTTATTATTACTTTTCCATTAAAGCAAAATTTGTTTGTAGTGGAGTTTCCTCAGGAATGCTGATTTAGTGGATTTCTGAAGAAAATAGTGCTGGAGGAGGGAGCAAACATAAAATGTAGGAAACTATTGAAGAATGAAAGTAATTAGTTAGAACAGTCTCCTTTCTTCAGCCGGCTGTGGGTGAGTAGAGACCAAATCCTGCTTACCTCCTGAAGGGGTCCTTACCAGACCAGGGTTACCTGCACTAATTACCCATGCACAATGCTTTCTTTCTGCTTCCAGGCAATGAGGTCTCGTTAATGCTATAGAGGGAATCTTCCAGAAAATGCCACATTCAACATCAGCACACCTGCTTTATACACCCTAAGCTCCAAATGGAGAAAACAAGCAAAAAAATTGATTTAAATTATGCAGGTGGAGGGTAATTAAATATTGATATAATAATTATTAAATTATGCAGGTGTAGGATAGGTTTATGTGAAACTTCTGGAATCGCTGCAGGAGTGGTGTAGACAATGAAAAACCCTGCATGGGGCTCTGAGCTGAAAGACAATGCTTTGAAGTTATGGTTGAATGGGGCAGCTGATTAACTTTGCATTCATCCGTAGGTACATATCTCTCTGGGTGAGTTCATCCAAACCAAAGGCAAGGCTTCTTCCAAATGGCCTGAGTGCATGGAATAGAAAGCCACTCTTATCAGATAGTAGAACTGGAAACTGGAGAATCTCCCAAATAATCACGTTTTTGTTTAAAACTATGATCAAAAAATCCACCACCACCATCACGCCCACAAAACAAGAGCTTCACTTTCATCTCTGAAGTAACAATAGTGATTTCAGAGGCAGAAAGAAATGGCTCTGAAATGAGCAAATGACAGGAAGGAAAGAGTTAGGAATGGTCTGAGTATCTGGGTGGGAGGGTCAGCCCATGCCTGGACGGAAGAACTGTGTGTGTAGACAGAGGCAGGGGAAGGCAGACGCGCAATAGCTAGTTTGTTGGAGGGACATTCTAGTTCTGAGGCAGTGAATTTTTATGTTTGACCATTTTGTCACTTGTGTCACTAAAAAAGAATGGGCCAGATGGTGGGCTCTAGTATGTTTTCCACAGTGCGGCGTGTGCAGAGGGGTTTGCCCTCGTTGGCCATTAACAATCAGTCTGAACAGCTTAACTGAGTTGAAAAGCAAAAGGAAAGGCAAGGAAGCCAAATGTGAAATGCCCTTTAATTGCAAATCTCATGTGAACTTAGATGTTCAGTTTTAAAAGCCACAGGTTTTTGATGACGCATAAGATGACAACTTCAAGCGTCTAAGCCAGTTTTTCTTCTGTCTTCATAAAAGGAACTAAATTATGGTCAAGCCAAAGAGTTCTGATGTGTTGGCATTCAACGGTTTGACTTTGGTTTTGTGAGTTTTAACTTTTTAGAGGTAGATAGTCCAGGGGCTCTGAAACTTGAGTGAGCTTCAGAACCACTTGGGGGGCTTGATAAACACAGATTTATAAACACTGAGCTCCACCCCTGGTATTTCTAATTTAGTAAAAATTTGCATTTCTAACTAGTTCTTGTGATGTCTCTGCTGCTTGTGTGGGGACCACACACACTTTGAATATCACTCTTCTAAAACATTTTTGGTTCTATTTGAGCTCCTAATTTTTTCAAGTCGTAAGTTTTTTGAGAATTTGAGGAAAGCCACAGACTCTCGCCTCAGAAAAAAATACACAGGTAAACATAGACATGTGTAATTTTAAAGGATGTATCTTTAAATAATTCCAATAATTTCTCCATAAAAGACCCTGTCCTGTCTAGAGTAGGGATCAGAGAATTTGTTCTGTAAATGTCTGGGTAATAAATATTTAGGCTTTGTGGGCCATAAGGTCTCTGCTGTAGCTATAGTACTCAGCTCTTTCATAGTAATAGGAAAGTAGCCAAAGGCAATACAGAAATGAATGGGTGTGGATCTGTTCCAAAAAACTTTATTTACAGAAACAGGTGGCTGGCAGTATTTGGCCCGGGGGCTGTAGTTTGTCAATCCCTGATCTAGAGCATGAATTTCAGATCAGATGCACCTAGGTTATTAGCTGTGCAACATTGGGGTCAAGCCATCTACTTCTGGCTTTCTCATGTGTAAAATGATTCTAGCTGTAGTGTTGTGTTGAGAATTAACCGAGATAATCCACCCAGACTTTCTGGAATTGTTCTTAAATAATATTCTTTATATTTAATAAGATAATGATAGTAAATAAATAAATGCTAGTGTAAAAGCCCTCCATGAGTCACACAGGATATGAGTCACACATTAGTTATTGTTATTATCGTTAAGAAGAGAGGATACATGAGAATTATACAAGTATAAATGAAGAGCTGGGAATGTGATGTGTTCTAGAATTGTGAGATAAGAGGGATGGATGTGCAGTGAGGTCCTATGTCCTAGCCTTTGTCTTCTTCCCAAACCTATTCTGCCCATTATATCACCAACATCAATCTCCTAGATCCACATGCTCTTCAGCTAAACTCCTCCTTCCCTGGTATGGTCTTTATTCTCCTCTTTTGTCTTTCTGGCCTCTGTTTAAATATCATTTTCTCAGAAAGCAGGTCATGCAGGACCCTGTTATTTGTGCCACTTGTTAGGCTTTGTACTTTTTATTTACTTGGTTTCTGAATGTGTTCCTGTTAGAACTGTAGGCTACTCGAGGGCTGGGCCATGTCTGTTGTGGTGATCACTGTGTACGCTTAGTAGATGCTCACTCAATTTTTAATGAACCATTCTTAGTTTAAAGCAAAATAATGAAACTTCGCCTTTCATGTCTTCTATCCGCGCTCCCCTCTCTGGGCAGAGGCAGAGAGGCGGGGGTGTAGAGCAGGGAGCTTTGTTTCTCAGGCATCTCTCTGACTTCTGCTCCTTTCTGTCAAGGTTCATGATCATGTTCCTCACCACAAACTTAGCTCTTCAGTTCCCTCTCCCAACGGTTATATTATAAAGCCACATATCAAACCAGTTCCACCCAGTAGTGACACACATGAGCACAGTGTATACCTTCTTCTCTAGTAATGCTTGGTTTTAACCGAGTGCTCTGGGAATGCAAAGCCTTGGCACCAGGGTATAGCTGTCTAATGATGGACTTCTGAGCTGAGGCAGGTGGATGGCTAGGGGTGGGAAATACATTTCTGAAGCGGACCCATATGTGGAATCCTTCCTATCACAGCCTACTTCTGGCTCTCAGCTCTGAAGCAGCATCAGGGCAAATGTGTGGATCTGAGAAGTGCTCATTGTTCCTACAGGAAAACTCCATCTAACTCCCCAAACATATTGATAAAATACATTTTGTATGGGATACCAATTCAGTGGCTTCTTTCTTATTATTTTGAAACTGTCAAATGATGTATGTAAGCTCTCAATCCTGTTTATGGTGGAGGAAGAGAACGGTACAAAGAGCAACGGTAGCTAACAATGACTGCATGTCTGTGAGTGAACTCATCAGCTCCTCAGCTGACTGCAAGTGAGTAGGACCAAAATCCTCTGCAAACAGAAATAAGCTTCAATGTTAGTCATTGATGGAGAGGATAGAGGGATGTAGCAAAAGATCTGGGTTTGCCATTGCTGATATCAGCCAGCTGTGCACCCTGACCTTAAGCTCCATGCAGGCATCCACCCACTTATGAGCCTGACAGATTTCTCCAAAGCTATGTGGACTCATTCTGCCCGTGCATAAACACAGAGGAAGGGGAGGGAGGTAACAGCCCAGGGGCAGCCCTAAATCAGCGGGGTATGGGAGCTAGTGTACACATGCCCCAGCATTCTGTACTTTGAACAGATGATTCTAGGAGGCAGTTTTTTTATGTTTCTCAGAGGTCCAGGAGGAGTTGAGCCCTCCTGTCTGCAGCAGTGACCTCAATAATACAATTTGTGGGATTTTTCTTTTCCCAGTCTCACAGTTTCCATTCCTTTAGTCCTATATTCTATTTATTGGGGGTTTCATGGTAATGATGAGGCCCCTCCCATATAAACTACCTGCACTCAAGTCTTTCTTAGCCTCAGCTTTTGGAAGAATCTGAACTAAAACAAGGGGTGTGTCTACCAGTGATGCAGTGATCTTAAAGTACTTTTAATAAAGAATGGGGACTTGCTATTTTTTTCCCATCGAAGACAAAGACAAAGACAATGTCCTTGAATTAAAACATGTGAGTTTAAAAGACATAGGAAGCAGTTAGATCGAGTCTTTGCCCCTTTTCCCTAACAGCAGTTAGGGTTTCTACTCGGAGAGGGAGAATTGATGCGGGACATTAGGCGCCCTAGCCAGCTCAGTGGAGCTGGCGGACCTGCCGCCTCCTCCTTGGTGGTGTTGGTGCTGCGGCAACCAGCTGAAGAACTAACGGGCTCGATGACTGGCAAGGAGAGGGACCTCCAACCCCCACCAGAGGCTCCAATAGCCAAAAAGGCCAGACAACTGCCGAGGAGACTCCTGTGCCTTGGTGTCTCCTTCACTTTGCACTTGGGA